>VWZP01000101.1:0-61980 GCA_013396995.1 Dicaeum eximium | reverse complement strand
GTCCCCCTGGGGTGCAACAAGACAGAATATAAAACCTCTACATCTGGGAATGACAGGGACACAAGACACATCCAGAGAGGCATCTTTTATTTGTTCTCCCAGGGCAAATCTCAGCTGTAGTGGTAGAACAGGAGAAGCTGACACCATTCCCTGCCACACATGGAGAGCTTCAGGGAAGGAAAACAACACAGTGCACTTCTCTCCACTGAGAATTTGATGGATATTGTTGCAAGAAAGGTAACGCCTTCTGGTATCTATTGACTTGTGTTGAAAACTTCCCCCAATAGCAATATTCTTCCCTAAAATTTCAATGTAAAAGCTACTTCATTTCCAGTAGCTTATTTTTTTTAGGACACGAAAGTATTACATTTTCTTTCCTGAAAAGATTTTCTTTATTTTTTCCATCTCATTCTGTTTTTAAAAAGACTTTGCCTTGTGTGCTGGCTCATCCTTTTTTTACAGTGTAAAGAAAGATCAGAAAAATTCCAAACTCCTTTTTATTATTTCACATTTCATCTTTTTCTTTACCTAAAGTAAAAAGGACCATAAAAATATATTGTTCCTGTGAATATACGTACATATTTCCAGATATCAAAGGCTGAGATGTGGTCTGGCATTTTTGAATGACGCATAACTTGACGGGGTGTAAACTGTAATTGCTGTGTTGTAACAAACTATTTGGCTAGTGCAAATGCTACTTCCTCTCTTATTAAGTCGGCTGCTGCCTTATACTACAGGCTACATTCTGAGGAGAGGAACTGTTCTGCTTCTAGAAGCAGACAATCATTTATTCCTTTAAACTGTTAATTAAAATACAAACACAATGGTTTTTGAATCAGATTTAGCCAGCATTATTGGTTCTGGGTTTTGAAATGGAGATTGTTGTTGGCAGCTGCAGGCTGCACACAAAAAGTTAAGACATAAAAGACTAATTTCTTCTCATCACATGGAAGTGCAAATTACCCCTTTCTTTGTGATGAATCAAACAAACTGCTTAAGCTCTAGAATATCACTGCAGAATTAGGCCAGCCTACTGGGATAATTTCAGTGCTGGAGCACCAGCAGTATATGTGAGTCTCCAGGAAAGGCAAAGCAATGAATAAAAATAAAACAGAAGTTAGTAATATGTAAGGCTTTTCTCCCAAAAATGTTCAAAAGTTATCATTTAACACAACATTATGTACTTTCCTGCATCTGCTTAGTGCTGGAAATGCATGTGTGTGTTTTTCATACACAACTGAGCTGTTGTTGTCCTGTTGTTGGGATTACCCTTATGACATTCAAAACCATGATTTTTCCTTATTTTTCCAATATTGTAAGAAGGATAGTGTTAAAGCATGTATACAGACAACCCATTAAATCATATAGCTGCTAAGGAGACAAGTAACTAATGCAAACAAGAAAAAAAAAAATCCCTGCAAATACTCATTTGAGCTCCTAAATTAAATCACTGACTTTTTTTGTGGGTTTTTTTTCTGGTTTTTTTTTGTTTTGGGCTTTTTTTGTTTTGGTTTTGGTTTTTTTGGGGGTTTTTTTTGTGTGTTTTTGTTTGTTTGTTTGTTTTTTGTTCTTTTTTCATTCTGTTGTCCTTACTTTCCATTATCTATGGGTGAAATTGAGATACTTGTCATAAATACTCATGGAATATTAAATCTAAGTGGCAATATATTAGTAAAACGTATATTTCTGATTGATATTTATTAAATTCAACAACAAAATACAGTGGAGATAAAACTGCGCAATTAGCTGCAGCAGACTTAATTTGGAATATTCAAAAGCAACTTTGAAATAAATTTTAGACCTTTCATAGCATAAAATGTCAAACACATTCATAGCCATGACTATTCCCAAAGAAAATAAATTAAACATACTCTATGTCTCCAAACCAAATTTTTAAATTTTAAAAATATATAATGCACCACCAGTTACGGAGCATGCAGTCTTACAAGTAAGTCTGTCACCTTGTTTTTAATTCCAATAAATACAGAAATCAATGTCTTGTGTGATCATCTGTGCAATAGCTCTAGAGCTGTTATTGCTTCCTCTACAATCTCTAGGGCTGTACTACATGTGTGAAAGTGGGCACTGTGCATGTTAAATTTCACATGGAATGCAGACTAGCCAGGGATGGTGCCTTGTGTTGTACCTGCCAGGCCTGTGCAGTTTCCTAAAAAATCCCTATGTCATTAAAGACATCACTGGACCCCTATGTGTAGACTGCTATGGTAGAAATCTGAATAATCAAATGCTAACGAATGTTAAAGGTACTCCTTTCCTTACTGAACAGCATTTTGTCTGACAAAATTTACCCTGAAAAAGCAGCTGGAAATGATTCTTCTACATTAGCACCAACAATATTTACTGCACAGAAGAATTCCTGCAACACAGTATAAGAATTCTCTAGACAGCAGGCCTTACAAGGACTTCACAACATAGCACAGTAAAGTCTTTTTGTGGAACAAGTACTTAGCAAAGTTGGCACAGACTGAACATTTCCATTTTTTGTCTGAACATGCCTTAGAAGGAATGATTTCTAAGTCATGCAGCAATTAGTTAAGGCATGTGGGTGCAGATGTCCTTCGGCAGCTCTGAATGCAGCATGTTGTTGCGAGCTCTTCTGTATTTCAGCTCGCGCTCACACTAACCTGAAATACTTATGTTCACTTGTAAGAAGACTGAAAAGATTTTTTTTAAAACCCAGCACTTAAAGGTCAATATTAAAATATTAAAAACTAAATATAAAATGCATATAAAATGTCTTTTGTTATTGAACGAAATTTAATACACAGGAACATAGTTAATATCCTATTGCAATGAGGCAGGGGAAGATAAAGAAAAGGCATGAGATGAAAGCATACATTAAAGTTGAGCTATGAATCCAAAACAGAGCATACATAACTCCTGACTGTTTAACAAAGCACCACACACAGGACCTTTCCTTCAGAGACCTCTCTGTTTCTGAGCCCTACTCAAATGTGTTTGACTGTATTTCTTGAGGCAGCAGAGGTCTGCATGTACCAGCCTTCACCTGAGCAACAAGTCAATGACATGAGATACAGACTCTGCAGGCCGAAGGGCCTGGATCAGTAGGCAACACGAACTATCCCTCTTTGCCATCAAGATGATACTGCCGTGAATTGCTTTCACATTGCTCCTGAAAGGGTTCAGCTAACTGTGACTTAACCAGAAAGACGTGGAAGTGGCAAAAGACAAGAGGCAAAGGGCAAAGGGCAAAAGTAGAATTCAATGAGTAAGATAAGTGAGATCAACCAGCAAGAGGAATCTCAGGGAGGACAAGGTTGAGGGGAGCAGAGGAGGAAGGCAGCCAAGCAGTGAGAGGAAGTGAATTTCCCAGGACAGAGCTCTAACCCATACTGATAACTTCTACTCCAAGAGAACAACCTAATCCTAGTTCTACTTTGTGGCATGGGAGAGAGGGTAGCACTTTTGTGCAACTACAGAAAACACACATTGAGTAACAAATTTAAGTTGGCATGAGTCTCTGAAGACCAGCTAGTCCAAAGGTCTCTCCAGTAAGAAATAACTGCAGGATCAGATGATATTCTAGTGTCTAATTGCTCTAACTGGTAAGAACTATTTTCTCTTTATATCCAGCAAGACTTTCCCTTGACATAAATTGTGACTATTGCCTCATGCTCTTTTGCTGTGCAGCTTTGAGAAGAGTTAGGCTCTGCCTTACTTCTCCCCTTTCTTTATGCTGTGGAAGATTGGTGCTGGATGTCCTTTCCCTTCTCCAGGCTAAAAAAACTCCAGTTCTTTCAGCTTGTTCCCATGTTACATGTAGCAGCCTCCTAGCCATCCTGCTAGTCATCTGACAGAATTTTTCCATTTACCTGCATGTGCTGTATCAGGGGCCCAGTATTTCAGAGGGAGACTTATGTGTCTGGTTTAGAGGGAAATATTATTTTTAGCCAACCTGGTGTCAACACTCTTGCTTATGCATCACCGTACATGGTTAGCCTTGACTACTGACCCACCTTCAGCTTCTGTACCAGGACCACCAGCTCTCTTCCACAGAGCTGCTACCCAAACAGTCAGTCTCTGGCCGATACTGACACATGCGATTAATCTGCCCACGTGCAGGACTTTGTTTGTGTAGAACTTTCTGAAGTTCTTTTCAAAACACTTCTTCTGCATATGTTTCCCTAAAGAGCATCCTTGCCCTCCCATATTTAATTTTTTCCCCAGTTTTGGTTATACCTACAAACTCAACAGAGGGTTTCCTCTGTCTCAATACCCAGATTTATTATCTCTTGCTGATGAAGATGATCAAAAGCATTGTCTCCAATATTGCCTTCTGAGTAACACCACTTGTGATTGGCTGCCAGTTAAAAAGTAGAGTAGGACAAAAAATTACCTCATAGTACTGGAACCTAATTCTGACTATATTTCATATTTTTCCATCACCTTCTGAAGCCCTCTTCTCTGCTGTGCAATTTTTTTTTTGTTTCTTTTAGTGTTTCTGCTTCTTCAGGGCTTTGTTTTAGCTTCCACATTATAGCAGATAATAGTAGATCTAAAAAACCTCCCTCACCTGACACAGCAGGTCTTATTCACTGATTAAGCAGTTGTAACAAAGAGTCACACTGGTACACAATACAGGAAGAAAAAATTACACTAATATTATCTAGTTTTGCTAAATTGAAGGCATTATCTTGAAAACAAACCTAAAGCTGATGCTTTCTGAAGTACTAATGGAGCTGAAAGCTTTTCATCTAGAAGCACAGAGTCACAGAAGGGTTTGGGTTGGAAATGACCTTAAAGATCATGTTTTTCCAAGTCCCCTGTCATGTGCAAGGATACCTGCCAGTAGCCCAGGCTGCTCAAAGTTACATTCAACCTGGCCTTCAACATTTCCAGGGAGGGGCATTCACAACCTCTCTGGGCAAGCTGTTCCAGTGTCTCACTACCTTCACATCAAAGAATATATTCCTTAATCTAATCTAAATCTATCCTCTTTCCACTTAAAAACATTACCCTTCATTCTGTTACTGCAGTGGGTGATAAACAGTCACTCCCCATCTTTCCTGTAGACCCCCTTTAGGTACTGGAGGGTGTTTTAATGTCTCCCTGAGCCTTCTCTTCTCCAGGCTAAACTACACCAATTCTCTTGGCATGTCCTCAGAGAGGAAATGTTAGAAGCTTTATTTGCTTCCAAAACAAGGCATTTTTCAGCATTATGCCAGCAGAGAAAATTTTGTTAAGATTTACATGCTGGGAGAGCATGAACAGCAAGGAAATATATTCAGTTTACCGCTGCATCTATCTATTTCAAGTATTATTGTTAAAAACAACATAAGTAGTGTAATGTACTGACATGACAAGAACTTCCAGATTTTCCAAGATCCTTGTTATTTCTGTTTATACAGAACCTTGATTCAGACAACATCCTTTGCTTTTTTAAGGAATAGTTTAGTTTGCCATAAGACTGAGGAGGATAGATGGAGGGGAAGGATAGGAAAGAAATGGAAGTTGTTGTTCTGGTCCCTGAATTAAATTAGTTGGCATAAAATGAAACCAAGTCTTAACAGCCTTTTCCTGAGGCCTGATCCTTTTGTCTTTCACATTTAAGCCTCTCATCATGAGCAGATGCATTTAAAGACCTGCTACAGAAAGTTCAGAACTAATCCTCCCTTTAAGTCTCACGCCAGGAGCAAGTAATATGCTATGCAAATCTGCACACAGCACAAAACAGAGAAAAGCTGGATCTCCAAGAAATTCCAGAGACTTGAAGTGACAAAGAACATTTGGAAAACACATGTTCCTCAGTGCAAGAAACTGATATCCTGAAAGTGCTCATAGGGACAAAGTTTAACAGAGGTTTCAGCCCAGAGTAGGAAAATTTTGTAATACAAGTGGCCAGTTCCACCTACATGTGTTACAATAAAAAAATGAACTTAAGAAATATTTTTAAAATATGCATTTCCAAAGGAAAATTTGTAAATTATTACTATAGCAATTGTAATAACTTTGTATTGTTATGTATCTCTAATTTGGATACAGACAGGAACCACAGAGATCTCACTCTCTTGAATTTATCATAAGCTATTTGCAGAAAATGTAGGACTAAACTATTCCGTGTGGTATAGGAATGGCAGTTTGCCAATGTGGCCTATTAGTATTTTCACAGTAACATTCTAATGTTTACATCAGGGCTGTATGTTGGCCAATACTAAAATAAAAAATGTAATTCCCTTCTACCTGAACTGAGTGGATCCTTTTGACTTAAGTTTCAAAATAGTTTTCTCAGTTTTGCAAAACTTAAAATAAATCCACAAAAAAAAAAAAAAAAAAAAAAAAAAAAAACAAAACAAAAAAAAAAACCCCAAACCAAACCACAAAAAAAAAAAAAAAAAAAAAAAAAAAAAAAAAAAAAAAAAAAACAAAAAAAAAAACCCAAAAAAAAACACAAAAAAAAAAAAAAAAAAAAAAAAAGAATAAAGACAAGTTTAACATCTAACTAGACCAGAAAGCCAGGTACATTTTATTGTCATTATAATGACATGTGAAACTAAGGCTCAAACTGGTTTAACAATCCATCATTTCATTAATAGAATTTTTTTTAAAGCTCTTCTGGCAAAAAAGAACTAGAACAATGCAATGGCTTCAACTGTCTGTGTATTTTGGGAAAGTAGGTCCAGTGGAAGTGATACATTGAGAAGTCTTATGGTCAAAATAAAAATCTGTAATTCTCTCCTGAGGCTTATAACCCCTGACTATGATTGCCTCTTAGATGAATATATCTGGAGTATGCTCAGTGCATTATCCAGCTATCTGAAATGCTAAGCACAAAAACCAGTACTGCTATTTCAGAGCAAGGAAGGAAAACAGGGAGAAGAGAAGAAAAGAAGGAAGGGATGGGGCCACCATCCAGGTGCCATCAAACTCTCTGAGTGTGTTTAAGCAAAGGCAACCTACATTTTGTAGAACGTAGCATTCAGAAATCAGCTTTTGTGAAGTATTATGTCATGATTTCACCCTAGACAGCAGTCAAGACCAGACAGATGCTCTCTCACTCCCCCACCAGTAGGATCAGGGAGAGAGAGTAGAAGTCGGAAAATTTGTGACTTGAGGTACAGAAAATTTAATAGGGAAACCAAAAGCCCCACACACAAACAAAACAAAACAAAGAACTACTTCACTGCTTGCCATGGGCAGGCAGGGTTTCAATCATCTCCAAGAGAGCAGGGCCCCATCACACATAATGGTGACTTGAGAGGACAAAGTCCTCACTCCAAATGTGCCCCACTTCTTCCTTCTTCCCCCACATTACATACTGAGCATGATGTCCCATGGTCTGGAATATCCCTTTGGTCAGCTGGGGTCACCTGTCCTGGCTGTGTCTCCTCCCAACCTCCCAGGCACTCCCAGTCCCCTCACACCATGGCAGTATGAGAAGCAGGAAAGGCCGTGGCTCTGTGAGAGCTCTGCTAGCAATAACAAAAACATCTCTGTATTATCAACCCTGTGTCCAGCAGAAATCCAAAACAGAGACCCATGCCAGTCACTGAGAAGAAAATTAACTCTACCCCAGACAAAATCTGCACAATGTACAATAAAAAATTTAACTGCATATATAGTCATCCAGATTTGCTATCTGACAGCAGTTTAGCCCTTTATGGCTCACTCAGTTTCTTCATTCTTCATGTTATCATCACAAATCACTTCTTAGACAAGCCAGGGTGACCTGGTTCTAAGGACACATGCATCAGTAGACCCACCACAACCTGAGATTCTTTCTTGCTTTCAAGACAGTCTCACATGTTCCCACACAAAATGCTCCCTCTAGATCCTACCAGCAGTACAAAACCAGTAGGCCTGTTTTGAGTTGAATATGATCAGTGAAGCCACTCTAAATAAATTCATCTGTTTTTTACATTTCTGCTGGTGTGAGTGACCCAGCAACAACTCTGCTTCTGTAGTTCCTGGATAGATCCTCAGTCTTTCACCTTTTTGGAACTGATAGGGCTGTCCACATATGTAGTGTTGACACAGCAAGCAACCATGAGTAACTAGCAAAGTTCACTTTCTTTGCCCTAACAGTGAAAGGGAGACTTTTCAAAGGATATTTCAGCTGCAAAAGTAATACCTTGCAAGCTACCTATCACAATTTTTATCATACAGGTTAGCAAATTTAGTTAAGTGCTGCAGTCACTTATTTAAGCCTTGCCACTCAGCTGATTCAGCTTTCTATGAAAATATTAAAATTCCATTCCCATACAAGGCACCATAGGCATGTAAAAGGTGTAGGAAAACCACTAGCTTAATAGATATCCCATAAGACTTAGCACACACAGTCCAATGTGAAAGAATTTTTTTCAGGATTAAGAGAGTTAAAATAACTGTGTAAATTAGCAAATGAATTTTTAGTCATGTGTGCCACATAGAAAATTACTCTTCTATATTATTACATAAGATCTGTATTTAGTGCAGAGCCAAGAAGAGAAGTTGCTCACAGCTTTAAGATCAATCTGGTAATGTGCTGACTGCAAAAGACTTAGTGAATCTGCTTCTTCTCCTTTAGAATGGTGATGATTCAAAGTGCTTAATTAACAACACCTTGAAACAAAGCTACAGGTGAGAAAGAAAACCTAAAGCTTTTCACACTATGAATCAGATTACCCCAATCAAGTGTAGGAGATACTTCTACTAAACAAAAACATGTTTGTCAGAACTTTAAAGCATGGCACATGCCTCTGGCTCCAGCTCAAATATTAGTTTACTTGCTCAGTGAGGCTTAAGGGGAAGGCAGGCAGAAAAAGAAACAGAAACAGAAAAAGAGAAAAGAAAAAGAAAAAAAGAAAAGAAAAGAAAAGAAAAGAAAAGAAAAGAAAAGAAAAGAAAAGAAAAGAAAAGAAAAGAAAAGAAAAGAAAAGAAGAAAAGTTTAGCGCTTTTCTATGTTATTGAAATAAATTTAGAATTATCAAATATGGTTTAATAATTTTGCTCCAGGCAATCATTATTTCTATGTAATGTCTTCCTGAACTGGAGGATTTCTTTTGGGAGAGGTCTGCTGGGTATGGTCGTGTCACTGCCTGTTGTGTACTCTGGATCATGAAATGGGGAAGAGAAAGCAGTATCTTTAAATACCACCATCCCTCGAGCACAAACCTCTGCTACTTCAACTCCTTGAACTATACTAAGTATTAAATCTCTACTATTTAGTAAATTAAATTTTTACTAAATTAATATTAATATTAGTAAATAGTATATCTCTGCTAGAGGCATGTCATCATTTCAGGGTATTTTATAAGGTAGAATTTAAACAGGTTTATTCTTCTGTGCATGTTTCAGAACTGAAACTCCTACAGACACAGGAGTGAAAGATAATGTAAGTTGAAGTACAGTGGCATTTCTCTATTTTGATGTTGCTGAAGAAAGCACAATTATTAATAGATCTTTTTAAAAATGTCTTTAAGTCTGACATCTTTTTAAGCATCCTCCCTGTTAGTCAGTTTTGGGTTAAGGTTGCTGCAATAATTTGGGACCTTCTCTAAGCCACATAGGATTTCTCAGTAGCAGTGGAGAAAGGCTCTGGTGGCTCTACTCTTTCTCAATACATGCCCTCTTACTGCAGCTGAAGATTTTTAGCAGCAAAGAGCAGTTCTGGCAGCTCTTGACATAAACTTTTCCCTAAGAGACAGGGAAAATAAAAAGGAGATAGTTTTTTTAAATCCTCAGAGAGCTGAGTGGAATAGCTGTTACACAGTTTTCTTCTCACCCATCAGTGTGGGAAAGACAGATCTTTACTTAACCATTCCCTCTGACACATAAACACCCCCTCTTACATAATATACCTATATAACATTAATTAACTGTTTAATTTAAAACTAATTGAGTCTTGTCCTCTGTTTAGCCCTAGGGACTATTAAATGACAAACCTGGCCTGACCTTTTTTCAAAACCTGGTTTCTTATTTGTGACAAGAAAAGGAAAAGGTTTATGTTAATTTGGAAACACTCCAATGATTATGTGTGGAATAGCTCTGGCAGCAGAGCTATTCCTTATCTGATCACCCATTTTTGGCCATCCCTTCAAGAAATGTGGAACAGGATTAGTTTCCCCCGACTATAAATGTCTACAGTGTAGCCACCTACATCAGAGCTAGTCATCTGGACTCCCTGTGCAGTGGGAGGAAAGAAACAGTGTCTTGTAAAATGCAGTCTTGCTTATTTTAGACATCTCTTTTAGAATGAGATGAATCACTCTCTGCATGCATTTATTTTTCTTCATTTGCTAGAAGAGCTGTGAGATCTCAAAGACAACTACACTGTAGATTTCTGAAAATGAAGTGACTCCTATCCATGCATTATTTGACATAATCCTTTACACAGCAGTCTGCTATATTTTTTAAATTTCATTCTAATGCAATGTTTTAAAGTGCTTCTGAAGTTTATTAATTGTAAATATTTTTGATGATGTGTTTAAATGTAATTAACATACTGAAATGTTATGCAAACTCTGTGAGGAAATCAGTGTTCCCTTCTCCACTTTGAAGAATTGTAATCCTTCAGCTAGGCAAAGATATCTTAAGCAATACAACCAGCTAAGGATATATGCAATTATCTCCATATAAAGAGCTCATGTCTTTTATTTTAGACCGAGAATGAAAACATTAATCATCCATTGAAATAAGGCATTATTATATTAAGAAAACTGTAGTCATTCTATGAAATTTACTGGATATTTATTACATATAATTATATATATGTAATTATATATTTATTTAGTATGCATATTAAAGCTACATAATTCTCCTGGTCTTACACATTTGTGTAGATCAGGCCCTAAGAGAAACATATTTTAACAGCACCCTGGAAAATTTGATACCTCTGAACTTCCCTAACTTTTGGTGTCAACAACGCAGAGATCCTTTGCCAGGTGAGCAGACCTTTCCTTGTGGTAACTGGAGGGTGATGCATTTTAACATTTTAAGGAACAACTCATTTGATCTATTTTACACACGTACTTTAAGAAAAACTGAATCACGCATTGAAAATGTCTGTTTCTTTTCACTGGCTGTAGTCTTACAAAAACTCACAGTGGTGTACGTTTCTTTCTTACATATGTCTGATTTTTGGCAAATGAATTCTACCTCACTGTTTTCCACAGTCCTTGTCTTTTTGACCTTGCCACTCTTCATGAGAAACGACTACAGTGGGAGTACTCGCACAGGCATACCCATATAGTTATTTTAGGGGGACAGCTTCTGGCATGATTTTGATTCATGCCAAACAGCAATCTTTTAAAGAGATGAGAACCAAGCACCGTTCTCCAAAGGCAGTTTGAATGCAGCAACCTTTTTGAAGCCTAAGGAGTTTTAAGTCTATGTATGTGAGCCATGTGACCCCTGCATTTCTGAAGCTAGGGAACTCTGTCTTCGGGTACTTAGGCAACAAGGTCACTGTGTTATCAGGGCACAGGTTGAAGAGCTGCTTTCAGCTAAGTTCAATATCTAATCACTTTTCCACCAAAGATGAAAGTTACTGTGTGCCAGTGTGTTCACTGCACTCAATACAAAGGAATAAACTGAGCTTTTCAATTTGGAGATTATTGTCTGTGACAAGCTTTTCATTTATGGCATTCATAAATGCTTTTTATGAAGCATGATGAAATGCATTATCTGATTTTAAGTGCATATGTTTTTAAAATATCATTATGCCTGAGACTAACCTAACAGCTATGATTATTTATTTTATTGCTGGTATTTCTAAAAGAAAATAGAAAACTTCTGTGTGGTAACATTGTTCTGCTCTGGTTTTCTAATTGCAGGCTGAGAATACCTGCACAAGCATGTATTGATTGTCATCTGTTCTTACAAAACATAAAATTTCTGTCAACTTCTGTTCCTACTTTTCACATTTAGAGTTGTAGAGGGGTCTACCATGAAGTAAGCCATACCCCACACCTATACCTGATTTTATACCTCAACAATTAAACAGAGGCCTACAGACTTCCTGGCAAGTAGCCCTAATATTGTGCCATCTTTGCTGGTACAAGTGCTGAGATCTCCAATAGGTGAGTTTTTCAACATGAAGGTTCAAACCATGAATATACCCAGAAATTACATCTGTTGAGGTGAAACATTAAATGTTAGAAAATGCATGACTGTGCAACTGTTAAGAAAATGGAAATAAAGTAGAGGTGTCTGCACTCTCTAGTTTTGCTAGGACAACTGGGCTTGTTAATTCTTCCAAGTTTACTGGCCAAAAAAAGCAGTTACAAATTTTTATGGCTGCAAGAACTCATTACAGGAAAAAAGTTAGCTGCCCTAACTGTGCACAATTAGTAGTGGTGTAGCTCGGCTGTAGTATGAACTTGGAGTAGAAAGCAGAATTTGCTGTTTAATCTCTTTTTCCAAAAGCTAGAGACATTACTGTAAACTCTTCACATGGACATTAAGTTCCTAAACCAGAAAATTCTAGTACTGTGTAGGATGCCTACCCTAGCAGGACTTAGATTTCCATCCTTTAGGCCACAGCATATACAGAACTTTGAAATAAAACCCAAAATATGTCAAAGATCACACATATATGTTAATTTCTTTAGCAATCCTGTGTATGCTCCAAATTCTATAACAGCTCCTGGGACACAACCTTTATCTCTCCGATAAATAAGGTATTTATTCCTTTTTCAGACTGGGAAGCAGAAGACATTTTAATACTACAAAATTTTCCCATAAACGGTACAGTCCAAGAACTTAATAATGCCAAGACAGAGACCTATTTCTTAGGTGATACAAAAAGGAAAGGATGCACTGTCCAATATGCACCTTCTGTTCAAATGTACATTTATAAATGTTCTTGTTTGGAGAAGGTTCAAATAGGACCCATCCAACCAGTTGAACAACTGTGAGCCATTCAACCGTGAAGAACACTTGTTCTGATAGCAGTTACCGTAAATTATATCATGATAAAAGGACACTTAATAGCTTAGTCCAAAATTGTCACATCAAGATCCTACTAGGCTGTTTTGTGGCATAACCATCATCTTGAAAGATGAATAAAGAGCAAAAGGAGAGGAGAAGACACAAGGAAAATAATTTTCCTCCATTAGTCTTCAAGGTTTACTGTAAAGCAGCTTTAGGTATGAGGTACTATACACATGTGCTTCTTGTATCAAACTCTCTTCTAAAATTTTTTATGCCAATTTCTCCCACAATGCAATCACATTGATGGTCTTGCCTGGTCTACACTAGTCTAAGGGCAGGACAGTCTACTTCTTGGAATAAATAACTTCAATTTCCTGAATAAAAAGCTTTGATGGCAAAAGGAAATTTTCTTTAATGATGGTATCTAAAGCTGATGAGGATTTCTGCTGTGTCAGTTAGGATATCAGATTTAAAAGCATACCAAGCCAAAGACTGCGACAGCTTTTCCATTAAAAACAAATTTACCTTGAGTTACTTGTTGCTTTCTGAAATAGTTTGGGTAAAATTGTCCTAGGCTAGTTTTTTGCCCAGAGCTGTAACTTTGCTTCAGGTTTCATCAAAGAGACTACCTTTAAATGTGTTTTAAATTAGAGAAAGCTGAATAAAAAAAGAAACAACACATCAGTACCTACACAGTAATATATTTTCATTATTGGTCAAAATAGGGGGGAAAAAAGTAGTTTTAAGTGAAGACAAATTCTCGAAAACTATTTTTCGAAAAACCGATGGTGATGTTACTGAGTTATACAGTGTTCAAAATTACATTTTGGGAAGTATTTGGGTTTCACCTTTTTACCCAAGCTGGAACTGTGTGTGTACGTGCAGTTAAATTAGCTGATGGGAATATCTCCAAGCAATGCATTAAATGGACTCAAAACCAGGAAGTAAAA
The DNA here is from genome assembly GCA_013396995.1 of Dicaeum eximium. Classification (NCBI taxonomy): domain Eukaryota; kingdom Metazoa; phylum Chordata; class Aves; order Passeriformes; family Dicaeidae; genus Dicaeum; species Dicaeum eximium. The sequence goes on along the minus strand of VWZP01000101.1, from coordinate 48,138 downwards.
ACATCCGTGTTCGCTGCCCATGTTCTTTGCTCTTGGAAAGTGCAGGTGGGAATTGCATTAGCTTGTATTCTGAAGGCTATAAATCAACTAAGGGTGAAATTATGATGTAATGCTCATGAACATATATTAAAGACCCTGCTTTTTTGTCCATGTGTATTATCACAAGCAAGTTCTTATATAAGACACACAACTCTTCATTCAAGCTCTCATACAACACAAATGCATCTTTGATTAATTCATGAGCGTCCTAGCTGAAAGTCTATCCAAAGACTGCTACAAAACAGGCCAGTACAGTTTGAAGGGGAGTAAATATTTAAGTTAGAGGATCTAAGTCAAAATTGTAGGACCTGTATACCGTGTCCTGCTGCAATTGAGTGTGCAATTTCCCTCCTGAGGAAATTACAGAATCATAGTGGCCTATTTGGGAAGGGACCTTATTGATCATCTCTTTCCAACCGCCCTATCATGGGCAGGGACACCTTCCACTAGACCAGGTTGCTCAAAGTCCCATTCAACCTGGCAATGAACACTTCCAAGGAGGGGGCATTCACAGCCTCTCTGGACAACCTGTTCCAGTGCCTCACCACACAGAGTAAAGAATTCCTTCCTCAAGTCTAATCTAAGCCTCCACTCCTTCAGCTTCAGTCCATACCCCCTTGTTCTATCTCTATATATCCTTGTAAGAAGTTGATCTGTGACTTTGCTGCAGGCCCCCTTTAAATGCTGGAGTGTGCCATAAAGTCTCCTTGGAAAATAGCCTTCTCTTTTCTAAGCTGTCTCTCACCCTTTTCTTCATAGGAGAGGTGTTCTAGCCCTCTGATCATGTTGGTGGCCCTCCTCAGGACTTACTCCATGTCCTTCTTGTGTTGGGGACCCCAGAGCTGGATGTAGGCTCCAGGTGGGGGTCTTACCACAATAGAGTACGAGGAGGAATCACCTCCCTTAAGCTTCTGGTCATGAAGATTTGGATGAAGCCCAGTATATGGCTGGCTTGCTTTGGTGTTTCCCACCCCTTAGAACAGAATCTCATGAAGATGAGGAACTTAACACCCCCCACTCTCCAGTTAAGTTTCTTGGAATAGAAAAATAAGTCTCCAAATGCTGAAATGCTATCTTGAAGCTATAATAACAATGCAAATCCTATTGCCCCAAAAGAAATAAAGTCAGAAAACAAGATCCTACAGGTTCAGCTTGCATAAACCTGCCTCTAGCTTTTCATGCATTTATGTTCTATGGGAAAATCCTTCTGAGCATGGACTGGTGATTGTCTGTCTTGGAATACAGACAAAGTCTTGGTAATTACATTTCTAACTAAACATCCTTCCGTTCCCCACTCCCGCAATTAAAGACTGTTGCTGTACTCTTCTTTTCTGGCCCAGCATGCTTTTCTGTCCCCAAAAACCTGAAAGTGTTCCCAATATCAGAGATAAGTGACAAAAAAGAAGACAGAGGCTCCTTTTAGGAACAGATAACAGTTGTTTAACCCAAAGCAATGTATGATCTTGAGACATGAGTTTGTCCCCTTGCAGTATGTGTGTATTTGTCACACATCGAGATTATGGCCTTGCATATAACTTTTTTTTCTTAATTATTATTTCTAATTTGGTCACTCCTCCTTAATATATCCTGTATAAATGGAATCACTGTGTTTTTCAAGCAGAGTCATAGGCAATACAATCACAGAGCATACATGCTGCTTCTGGAATAAGATGAAATTCACCCACAAATTGAGGGTGTAGATAAAAGATTTGGAAGAAAATATGTGGATATTTCTGCCAGAACTCTTCTAAACAGAAAATGGGGAACAATTCATCTGTTCAATATCCCAGCCTCAATCCTCAGTCTTGAAAAATAGAAGTACATCATAGAGTGACTGACACCTGAGGAGGCTGTGATTATTTTCAGAGACCAATGTGAGATCTTCAGAAGAATGTGAGATTCTTCATGCAGGAAGATCCATTTTTAAAGTTCCCTCACCCTAGCTTCAGTCACTGCAGTGACTGTGAAGCACACTGAGCTCTGAGATATTTTATGGAGATATTTACAGATTCCCACATAAAACCAGTGCTACAAGTTTGTAAAAGAGATTTTTAACTTCTTTGCTTCTAATACACTCAGTATGATAGCAGCAACTTGTCTTGCTCCCATTTGGGATCACTTCAAATACATGTACAGAAATTAAATTTTAAAAACCTCCTTTTAGGTGGAAGGGTCTGCCTTCCTATTTCAGTACTAGTTGAAAAATGTTATGATCATCCCATAGAATCTGAATTACAAAGAGAATTTGGCCAGATCAGTCTTTTGTCTCATAACACACCCAAATTATACACAAATGCCTCAGGCTTGCACACACCCTGGTCTCGTTTATTGTTGTAATTAAGCACCAGACCTGTCTACACTTTTTTTATTACTTATTTTTTTAATTGAAGTTTTTTTTAAAAACAAGCAGTATTAAACTTCAGTTTTAAAGGAGTATTAAAGCAGTATTAAACTTCAGTTTGCAGTTTCAGATATCCCCAGTCTCAATATCATAAAGCAACATCATAATGCCATAGAAGTGAGTGTAAAAGAAAAGTGTAGACAATATCTAGAGACTCTCCTGAAGCTGGAAAAGATGGAGGACATAAAATGCAGCATCCATGCACTTAGCTGACAGTGGCTAATTTTCTGTCTGGAAAATAGCTGCAGTAGAACTTACAAATGGAAATAAAGATAATTAAATTCTCTAGGCACTCTAAGTTTCGCAGGGATTGTTTCCAATTCTTAAATGTATGGAACAGCTACAAGTGCAACACAGTAGCTTTCTAAATAAATTGTGTGCCCATATAAGCTTAAAGTGTATCCAATACCTTTCAATTATTATTTGGCAATACTTAATTGAAAGAACACATCAAGAATTTTATTTTTTCAGTGTTAATGGCACAGCTGGGCTCCTACTCATAATGCCAGAAAGACACTGCCTGGGGGGGGATCTCTAAGCCTTATTTTAACACCCAAAAAGCACTGTGATATGCATTTGAACTGAGCATTTAATATACAGAATGATACAGAAACCTTTAATTAAAAGTGTGGTATAAGAACAACTGCCTTGGGTTAGACAAACGTCAGTCTAATCTCATATCCTTTTTCATGCAGTGACCCAGAGTGAGTGCCTACCCAACCTATGGTAAACGTACTGTGATGGTTCACACCGTGCTCCCCACTTCCAGTTTGAGGGTCTGCCGATTCCGAGCTGTTTGTCCTCAGGATTAATAGCTTCTGATGGATTTTTTCCTGTGTTTTCTCTAACTGTTTTCTGATCGCGTGGAATCTGTCAACAATCTGAGTGTTTTACAGCACCAAACTTCACAGATTAACTACATATTATGTGGAGAACTACGTCCTTTTTTTTTGTTTCGAAAGTTCCATCTAACACGGGGTTTTTGCCATCTTGTTGACAGGCATGATTTTATAAACACATTATCTTCCTTCAAATGTCTTCTTCCCAGGTCAAATACTGCTAAACAATCTATGTATAGGATTTTTTGCTTACTTTACTACTGTTTTCTGTATTTTCATTTCTCTTTACCATTTTGGGGACAGTGGAACAAGTAACTGGATCTATAGGCAGATTTCAAAGAATACATGTGTCATGGACTTCTACAAGAGATGTTTTGTGTGTGTTTGATTATTTATTTTCTGAACATTTCTATTTATGTAGGCTTTTTCTTTGCTTTTGATTGCTATCAAACACTGAGCTGAAGTTCTAAATGAGCTGTCTACAATGTCTGCAAAATACTTTTTTTGTAAGTGACATTAGTTAACACAAAGACTTTCATAATATATAGCTTCTCAAGACTGTTTTGTTTAACACATTGCGTTCCATTTATCAGCATGTAGTTTCATTTGCTACTTGACAGTGCAGCCACTCATTATGGAACTTCACTGTAACTCTTTGGATCACACATGGTCCTATTCACCCTGTTCTCAAATTGTTCTTGACTATGTTAAAATGGCACAACATTCATCCTAGCTTTTTATTGACTATACTGAGAAAATGCATCCAACTAGAAAAAACACAGTTTTTTATTTCTTTCAACTCCTTAATCTAATATATCATAGCTCCACAAGATCTCTTTCCATAGAACTATGGTTTCCTTAAAAGATTTTAGAGAGGAATTGTGCCAAAAGCATTGTTTCAAATCCAAATAAATATTATTTCTGCCAACCAATTCACATCAACAGTTTCTTCAAAGAATTCTGATATAATTATTAAATATTATTTGCTACACAAAAGAAGTAGTAGTTATTTGCCATCACATCATAGTCATAAATGTGCTAAATTATCTTAGGTTTTAACATGATTTTGTTCTATTTAGTTAATAGGGTCTGTAGTTCCTTCCACCACTCCTGAAATGTTTTTAAAATTAGTGGTGTGTAAGCCATCTTCTAACTCACTGGTAACAGAGCATTCAGTGTAAGGATTATTTAAATATCACAGTTGGCAGTTCAGCAATTTTACAAGTGAGTTCTTTTAGAATTCTACAGAGAATACCATCTGCCTTAAGTAATTAGTGTTCATATTGATTTATTTTAGAATGTCTTCAAATGTCCTTTTATGTGAGACAGTCCCACAGTGTAATCTTGAAGGCTAATTAAGCTGATTCATTAAAATACATTATATTTAGCTAAAAGTAAAATCCCTTACAGTTTCTAGGAACAATGGATGCAAACCACATGCACAGAATGAGTGACAGCATCTTGGAAAGTTACTCATGAACGGGTTGTAGTGATGATCCTCTGGAAAAGCAATAAAACCTCACTTGAATGCCAAAGACATCCATAAATTAGCTACTAAACCTAAAAGTGAGAAAGAAGGAGATAAGAAAAAAATCTGAAGTTCCTAAGTAGCAACTTGATTTAAAATAGGATCTACACAATTTTACCTTATGTAGAACATTAATAACACGTTACGAGAGTACAGCAGTGTTGTTAGCTGTTTCGTCTAAGCTCCAAAATATTATAAAAAATACAGAGGAGAGTCAGAAAAATAATCAGAAAACTGGGAGAGACTCCATTTCCTCACAAAGGAAGAAATTAGTTATTGTATAGAGGTCCAGAGGAGCTAAGTATTCACCACGATTTTATGTTTTCAGAACAAGTTATAAAGCCTTTTCAGTATATATGCTTTGCTAAACTTTAAAGGCTACTAACCTCTTCCTTCCTAATTTCTGTCTGTAAGAGATAATTTTTTCATGTGGGACTAATGAACTTAACAGACATTTCAACATACTTGAAAATCACATTGTTTATTCCCCAGAAATCCTATGTTGATAGCATGACAAAAAAATGCGGGGGGAATATGGATACATGTTGATGTCAGAAATTCTGCAATTCCTTAAATAAATACATAAGTAAGTAACTCAGCTGACAGAGCGGGTAAGCACAAAAATGACCCTGAATTGCTGCTGACAACCTGATACCTGTGAGACTGAATAATTTTGTTTGGTAGAGATGCATTACTTTTCAGATCATTTGTCTTTCATGTACTATTGAATGTAAGATGTCTCTCAGTGACAGATTGACTGATTGAAATGGGACAGAGAGAAACATTAAACATATAAATAATTTTCTGGGTAATTTTTGAGGACATATCTTGAAGAGACCAGGCTATCTTTGAAGTTAAAAAACCTACCATCACGTAGCAATTGAGCCAAATGCTTATTTTGATAGTTTGACTTACGTAACTGAAAGACATGCTTGTCTTGGAGAGAACAGTGCAACCAAACCCAATGATATAGCTATGGGTCTTCAGTTTGATTGTAAAGGTATAGAAAACACTCTGCAAAATAACAAAAGAAAGCTCAGTCAGCACTTACAGTGGAGGGAATCCTGTTGATACCTCATGTTATGTTGCAATTCTTGCCAGAAAAAGCTATTTTTGCTTGCACATCAGGTCTTACACAACAGAATAATCACAATATTTTATAGAAAAATGTAGAAGTATAAATCTTATAAATAAGTGTGATCTACACTTCATCAACAATATAAAAACAAAATCATGGCTGTGATTAGTGTCAGGCTAATGCATGAATTTTTCCAAATTGCAGCTGTGTAGAAATAAGGGAATGAGTCTCAGTCATGTATATTTGAAAGCCAAATTTTCCCTACCTTTACAGCATTCAAACATGGACATAAGAATCAGGTCTGGGGTGATGTTTTGGCTCTCCAATTGTTAAACGAAGACCCGGATCTATGCAGTGAATTATTAATTCAGTTAAATCAGAACTGTCCTCACAGTTGTGTGACTTTAGATGCTGTATTCCCCAGTCCTCCTTTTGTCAAAGGTTGCAATTAACTCCCTACTGAATGGTAACAAGGCATGAGAGAAATTGACCCGCTGGCAAGGTATCAGTGCAACATATCCTGCTTCGTTCATTGGTGAAGCACAGTAGGGAAGTGAACACCAGCCAGCAAAACTGGCTGTGGTGCCTGCCTCCCATGTGATTAGGACACAATATACAATACCTGTGATTGTACAGCCTTCTTGAAGTCAGAAGTATTTCCACTTTGCTAAAAAACATGCTCTCAACAAACATGTTCTTCGTCAGCAGAATGTCTGATACTCCAGCTTTACCCATAGGATTATTTGTACATGCCAGATCAATAGGACTGGCAAGTCCTTTCACCCCATTTCTAACCTCCTTGATGTCTAAGAAATTGTGTGCTATCAATAGCAGGTCTTCCAGCTATATCTGTCAGGTAGTGTATACATACATGACAGGACCAGCGAGAGGTACCTGTGTCAGAGCATAGTACAATGCTACATTTGTGCACCTAGATAATCTTTTGTGCTTCCTACAAAGATGTTAGCATGGTATGTTTAGACTCTGATATTTACAAGTTCATGAAAAGAAAGAGTCTTCAGAGGACTTTATAATTTCATACATAGCAACAAAACTCCTAGTTTTAGAATCTCTGACAGATGGAAGATATTTCATGGTAGGGTTTTGGGGTATATGGGGCTTTTTTCTTCAACATAGTTTACTCAATCTGTTTCAAAACTCTCTCAAATAGAACTCCCACATCAGTATTAGCAGAGTGCACAGCATGAAAAACATACAAACAAAGAATGTCCAGCATTTGTATAAACATAGAGTGAGAAAGTCTGCAAAACAGTACATGTGCTGGGGATACAGAGGTTCACTTTAAAGGAAATAAGGAAGTAATATGAAGAGAAATGTAATCATATCCATAAAGCAATCACCTTTTCTTGTTAAATTCACCTTTAAGGATAAAGTGCCTAATAATTTCCATGAGTTTGTGAGAAGGTCACAGGGGCTCATGGTGCCATTACAGCTCACGAATCACTTGGTCTCACAGGCCTGCCAGACAACCTACAGTCTCAAGGGCCCTTGAACTAAAATGTCTCTCCAAGTTCAGGGCATATCAGCACTCTTCCAACAGCTCTTCACTAGGTAATTACTCATTTTAACCACAAGCATACATAGACTCCTATTCATAACATTCAGAGGTATCTTAAAAATCTGAATTCTTAGCTGATAATCACATAAAAAATCTGCCCTTTTACTCGAAATATTTCGCAACATTTTACTTTGATGGAAAACAAATTTGGGAGGGCATGACAAACATATTTATTACCGTAATCCCTTTGGTCTAGTGATCTGTTTTTTATGTGGTTGTTTGACATTTCACAATTGGTTAGAATACAGCATTACTGAGTGAGATTTTTAACTAATCTAATTATTTATCAGCAAAGGACACCTGAAGACATGTGTCAGCAGAGCCAAACAGCAAATCAATGGGAGAAGTGGAGCTTTGAACAATGATGAATATGTTGTTTAATCCCTCAAGAAAGTTATTCAAATGAGAAGAGGAAAAAATGGCAATGATCTAATGACATGGCTTCTTGCTTCTTCTTAAAAACATGTTCAAAAAGTATAAGTTTATGTTTTTTCAGACATCTTGAAATATGACATTCACTCTCTTGAGTTTAAGTTGTCTCAATTCCCCCAGAAATCTTGTTTTTATCTACAGGAAGGGCAAAGGACTTCAAGATGTTGGTGGATAAGAGGCTGGACATGAACCAGCCATGGGCACTCCCAGCCCAGAAAGCCACACGTGTCCTGGGCTGCATCCAGAGCAGGGTGGGCAGCAGGGCCAGGGAGGGGATTCTCTTGCTCTGCACTGCTCTGCTCTGCTCTGCTCTGCTCTGCTGAGACCCCACCTGCAGGGCTGCACCAGCTCTGGGGCCTCAGCACAGGAAGGACATGGACCTGCTGGAGCAAGTTCAGAGGAGGCCACCAAGTTGACCAGAGGGAAGAATCATCTGTCCTATGAAGAAAGGCTGAGAGAACTGGNATGACATTCACTCTCTTGAGTTTAAGTTGTCTCAATTCCCCCAGAAATCTTGTTTTTATCTACAGGAAGGGCAAAGGACTTCAAGATGTTGGTGGATAAGAGGCTGGACATGAACCAGCCATGGGCACTCCCAGCCCAGAAAGCCACACGTGTCCTGGGCTGCATCCAGAGCAGGGTGGGCAGCAGGGCCAGGGAGGGGATTCTCTTGCTCTGCACTGCTCTGCTCTGCTCTGCTCTGCTCTGCTGAGACCCCACCTGCAGGGCTGCACCAGCTCTGGGGCCTCAGCACAGGAAGGACATGGACCTGCTGGAGCAAGTTCAGAGGAGGCCACCAAGTTGACCAGAGGGAAGAATCATCTGTCCTATGAAGAAAGGCTGAGAGAACTGGGTTTTTTAAATCTGGAAAAGAGAAGGCTTCAGGGTTACCTAATTGCAGCCTTTGAGTACCTAGAGGGAGCCTGCAAGAAAGATGGAGAGGGACTTTTTACAAGGGCATGTAATGAAAGGACAAGTATTAAGACTGAAAGAGAGGAAATTTAGATTAGCTATTAGGAATAAGTTCTTTACTGTGAGGGTAGTGAGGCACTGGAAGAGGCTGCCCAGAGAAGTTCTAGATGGTTCATCCCTAGAAATGGTTGGCTGGAGCTCTGAGCAACCTGGTCCAATGAAAGGTGTACCTGTCCATAGCAGGGGGGGTTGAAACTATATGATCTTTTAAGTCCCATCCAAACAAGGCCATTCTGTGATTCTATAATCCTAAAATTCTGTGATTTATTTCCTTGACACTCTTCAGTCACTGAGACTGGCAATCACATGGGAACTCTAGAAGAGCTACAAAATATTAAGATTTTATTGAAATAAATGTGGAAATTAATAACAAAATTTGACAAGCATGGTTTTAATTATTTTATTTTTACTGATCCCAGACTTTTTAATAATATGACATCTGATGTGGGATAGTAATAGAACTATCTTTTAAAAATTATATTGGAAGGTTGTATCTGTAGTTACAGAATTATCGCAAGAAGACTAGAATTCTGGTGTTTGAGCCCCTATTGAGCTCACACTGTTCTATCAACACTGAGGAGACAAGTTATACATGGGGAAGAGGGTAAGCAGTTAGGATGTTCACTGTTAAAAAGTATATGAAATTAATTTCAACAATAATTGAGACTCACTACAACAAACTGCAAGCTATTCTATGTCAAAAGGATACTTCCCACTCCACCTGAAGCTCTTCTACTGCAGAGGGAATTAAGATTCATTGGACAAGAAAATAGGCCAACACTCCTATGTAGGAAGACACTATTGCTGTCCCTAGCAGATGTGAACTGTGCCATTCTTGGGTGCCCAAAATAATTTCTGCAGTTTTTCAGTGATTGTTCAACATGAAATCAATCTGTCCTGAGAAAATGCCTGGGCCCCATGATTTAGCCTCCCTGCCCTATCTACAGCCTGGAACACGATGCTGCATTCCTGAAGCAATAGGCTTGGAAGATCAGTTTAAGTATCCTGCTCTATCAGGCTCTGATTATCTATCAGGCTGTCAGGTTCTGATCCTTGGAAGATGGAGAAATGCCAGGGATCACTAATGAAGATTAAAACTCCTTGGTGACTCATGGGATTTAAGACATACTTTTGTTATCTTGGTTCACATGAGAGCACTCCAGGGATCTTTTGCACCTCTATCCTGAGCAGAATATCATCACTAGGAGTTTAGAGCTCCATCTACATCGTATTGATACTGCACAAATCCTGGAATCCTTGGATTCCCCTGTACCATCAGGCACAAAAGATAAGTATTGCAATGCTAAGAAGGAAGGCAACCTCACTCACTTTTTAAAATTAAAGTCTCTATGACCACAAAACAGTCCATTAAGAGATTATGGTTTCTGAATAGAAAAAAATCTTATGGTGATAAATATCTCTGTAACTGTGAATATCTTCACTTTTGTGAGCAATAGAATGTTTGTGAAGACTTGAATTTTGATATTTGAACCTGCAAAAGATTAAGTTCTCAAAATGACACACCCACAGGCTTGCAAAATACCATGGTTTCAGTTAAAAACAGGACAAATCCAAAGCTGCATCTACCAAGTAATGAGACAGCAAAATTTTGAAACTCTAACACTTCAATAAATGGCTAACACCATATTAACCACTACAGCTTTCTAACCCAGGGACTGTTTTGGAATATGAGAGCTTTTGCTGACAAGGACAGTATCAGGACAACAGGAGCTCTTCTGCAGCACTCTGGGTTCTTTATTTCAGTGTTATCCATTTGGTAGTCACTCAGCTCTATTTAGGTCAGTCAGTGCATGGAATAGTTATGCTCTGAGAAGAAATATTCATATCAGAAAGGGAAACTGCCCTATTTAACCACGGTTGAAAATAATTAAGCAACATCAATGATAGGAAAAATTTCACAGCAGGCAATTGTAACAACGATAGGTCATGCTGGCACAGTGAAAGCTTTGACACAAAGCCTGTGTCACTGTTAGCTCAATGGAGAGTTAGTCACTCTGTATTAGTAAGCACTTGACTGTATGATTTCCTAACAGAAGGTCCAGGACATGTCTGAACAAATTTTTAAAATACTGAAAATTCCTTTTTCACACTGCAGAGTCTTGGTTCTTCCAGGAGGTGGGAAGGAACATGCAGTGCAAAGCTGTTCTGGTGCTTTACAGAAATACATATCAATATGGATATGTCTCAAATCTGTAAAAGTTCTCCAGCTCTGCTTGCCTTAACAGTGTGTCAGACTTCTCCCAAAAATCTTTATTTTTATGCCTGGTAGCTCAGCTTGAAAAATTCACTGCTGTGTAACAGATGGAAAAGTCTCAGCCTGAGCACAGGTTCCACCTTCATATTTAAACCAAATATTAAAACAACTTAAAAAAGACGACATATTAAAAGTGCTGCACTGAATTAGGAAATGAAGTGCAGGATTCACACAAGGCTAAGGTAGATATTGAATGCCACATCCAGCAGTCAGGCATTGAATTAATTTCTCAGAGCAGACCGTTTTCCTATGCAAATACTGTCTCACCATGTACACATGCACTAAGGTTGAAACAGAGACTGGGTTGGGCTTTGATTCTCCATCTGTGCCTGTGAGAATATGTAGCTCTGACTCCTCACTTCTTGATAAATGCAAGTAGACACTGACTCATTTTATTAGACCTAATGGTACAGTAGATCTAGATCTTAGATCTTAGCAGATCTAAGTAGTTCTTACACAGATCTACAACCAAGTTAACAGGTAGGCTGAAGTTTTCCGGAAGTTTGGAAAAGCATAGCAGAAAAACGGCTATAACTTGCCTTTACTAATTATATTCCTCTGAATTATATGCCATGAAATGTCATTTCTGTGTGATTCTCTTCTCACTGCCTGTGCTAGAACTGGCAAAGAAAGGAAGAGGTGGTGGCTACACCAGCACCATCCTCACAAAGGACTCCACCACACAAGCCTTCCTGGCTGGGTAGAGTCTATTTCTTTTGCAGTACCAGGGTGCCAAGGACATGGAAGAAGACAGACTGCCTTCATCTTATTATTCTACTGCAAACACATACACCTTAGGGTTCCTGCATGCAATACAGTACAGATGGGAATAGCATTCTTCAGTTTTTTCTCAAAAGCAATCTCCATCATAGCATCCTTAGGCACTTCCTAATGACACATCCCTAATTAAACAGAGGTATCATGGTCAAAACACATGAACAAATGACAACATAACAACTAGGCTGGTCACGTTATAATCATAATGAAAAATAAAGGGTTGAAAGCAAAATATTCTATTCTGGACATAGAAAAAATTCTTGAGCTTTAACCTTCTTAAGCTACAAAGCTTCACGTTTTGTGCCTCATCTTTCTGCAGGACATTTGCAACATGTTTCCCTCCATCACCTCCACGGCTTTTCAGATAAGTCCTCCATGTCTGTGTAGCGTGATGTGCACAGTAAAACTGAGTCTCTGAGGATAAGACTTCAGTTAGTACCTGAATGAATGTTTGGCAAATTTATGGCTTAATATACATACTGCTTTTTAAAATAAACTAAATCACTAATAGTAATTAAAATTTGTGTAATGAAGCAAGATTTTAAAGAAATGTCCCTAGAGCTATCTGAGCAATTTTTTACATGGCAACTACAGACTTGTAACTTACCTCCAGTAAAATGAGATGTTACTGACATTTAAGATTATTTCGTACTTTTGCTGCAAATACTGATTGATCATGCCACAGATCTTTACATTTGAATATATACATATTTCACTACACCGGCATCAGGGATAATAGCAGTAGCCTCTGTTAGATTTTTTAGTTAGTGTGGTTATCTTCAGTATGCATCCAGAACACAAAATGAAAGGCATCAGAGCCCTTCCTGCATACTCAACATGTTCTAAAGAATAAAAGCCTTACTGTATTTTCAACGGCTAGAATTATGATTAGGTCATCCAAGTGGAGAAATTACACATGCTTCCAGAGAATGTAGCACTGCTTACTAATGCAAAAGAGGTACCTAAAAAAAAAATAAATTTCAATGACCATTTTAAAACAGGCTTTCCTTTTGATGTGTAGATGTGACCCAAATTTGCATGAATTATAATTATCATTGTAGTATGAAAAAATCCAATACGCCTTTGTCTAGGAAACTATCCACCTGTAATATTGTGCAATATTAAATCAAATAATTGGAAATTTTAAAAGTTCCTTTAAAGTACTGTTGGCACAATAAAACCCTTGTCTTTGGTATATTTATACAGTTTTCAAAAATACCTGCCTCTCTTTTTTTCTTCCAGTCATCAGTATCATATAAAATATATTTGTTTGCTTATGTCTGATTTCCTCCTTGTAGCACAATTTCTGCCTTGCTCGTGTACTTCTATCAGCACATCTTTATGGCTGAGAGATAGAAATGTGTACGTTTTACTGCTCAATTTGTGAGACACAGGACAGAAAATTTAGCCCAAGAGGGCCTGAGAAAAAGTCTAACATTAAGAAACTGTACCCATTTGCTCACCATTAAGGCAAGATAACTCCTCACTGCATCTCACTATTGTCTCCCTAGAGACATCATATGCTGTTTTTCAGTCAAAAATTACCCTAGTTTAACAATGTTTCACCCACATTTCTCTTTAATTGTGGAAGCTATGAGGAGGGATAACATAAAATGATTGCATCAAGTCCAGACTGCAATTTACACAATGAGAAATCCCTTAGGTTTCATTATGGAGACTTTGCATGCCATCGTGGAGGCATTATGAGCCATGGTGTATGGAAAAGGAATTTTTCTCAACGGCTTTTTCTTTAAGGCAAGTTACAACAGATACCCCAGGTGCTACATCCAGATTTCAACACTGATTCCCATGAAAGTTAACCACAGTGGAATTCCTGCAGTGGCAGTTGCATTCATAGCATTTAACCAAGATGTAAAATTGATACTATAAAAAAAATTTACTCAAGCTTTGGACTGCTGGCTAGACTGTTGGTTATCCTTGTTTGCTGAGTATATTTTTTATATTTGTTCTTCTCTTTCCCCCATCTGCAACTACAAGATGAAATATGAAACAAAGGCAAAAAATTTCGCTCTTGCAGTATTTCTGATTCTGATGTAACTCACAGAAAAATATCTTTAGATTGTGCTCCAAATAATTAAAAAACAGTTACAAGTTACAGCATCTTAAGGAAGTTTCTAGCAACCCAAACATTTGAGAGTTTAGTCATTATCTGAAACCCAATGATTATTAGTGTTTTCAGCCCCTAGAACAGGTAAAGGTAACCTCAGGTAAAGCTGGCTTGTATGCCACACTGCAACTGTAAATGGTGGTAATTGAAGGGTCATTCAAAGAGGTTAAATTTATCTTGTTCCTAAACACAGAAAGTTATTTCTAAGTTAAAACACAACGGGCAGTAGTCCTATGGATCCACAGATCCCAGTCACTTGCACTGACTGAATAAAGCATTTGTGGTTTGTTTTAATACACATAAATTTAGACAACAATATTATTTCTGTCTCCTCGTAGTCCCTTGTCAGATAGTGGATTACACTGATTTTGTGCCTTTGTTGTAAAAAGAGGACAGAAAAAGTGAGGGTAGAGGAATTTTGATCAGCCATGATAATTAACTTTCATAATTTGTGTTACATTTCAATCTCCATATCAGTGTCAAGTGATGGGATTTAAAGATGTCAGATAGAATTAGTCTAAAAGAGGCATGAAAAATGAATCCTTGCTCAGAAAGGCATGATATAGTAGGCAAATTAAGAGTAGTTTGCTCAGGAAAAGACCCCAGATTTCTTTCCTGCAACATTGTACTTTGTCTGGCAACAAAATGTAACATATTCAGCAACGTGTAGGAAATGAAGTGTCAGGCCACAAGTACCTTGGTTTTTCATTAAGCCTATAAATATATATAAAGAGGAGGAAATAATTTAAAGAAGGTTTTTTTTGTTTGTTTTGTGGGTTTTTTTTTGTTTTGTTTTGGTTTGGTTTGGTTTTTTTTCCCTTTAATGCGGTAGGGCTGATTTACAAACTAACTCAACTAACTGCTGCAACAAAAAAGGGTCTGGTCCCAGCCTTCTTGCTAAACCTATTAAAGAGGCAGGTGCTAAGTAGGCTGTTGAAGCTGCTGAGTGCATGACAATTAGCAAGTAACAGCATCTCTCTTTGTTTTTCTACCTTTGTTTTATTTTTCATTGTGTTACTATTCCAGAATCACAACTCCTAATCTTCAGAACTTGTGACAAATGTTGTTTGGGAATTCAATTAATGAACAAGTCGAAGACACTCCCGTGCCAGCCAGACAGCTGTTCCTGTGTTTGGGTTTCCGTGTCATGGCCACATCAGACTTAAACTGTTGGCAAACTGCCAGTTTCACATTTCAGCTTTTGCTGCTATGTTTTTAGATATGGTTGTATAGGAAAGATGTGTAAAAATGTAAGACATAACATATCTTACAACATTATATCCAAGTAAGGTATAAAGAACTTCTGTTGAGTCCTTTCTATTCCTGCTCAAAATAGGTCATTTTATATGGTTGCTTTTCTAGATTTTAATCTCTCAGGCTGCTGTCCTGCAAACACTCATGCATGTGATTAACTTTGACTACCCACATGCGTGAAGTGCTTGCAGGATGGGGGCTTTAATATGTTGTGACAGTGTCATGGAGAAAGTATCTAAGTGGCAATATGTGAGGAGAGCTGTATAACTGAGGCCATCAAGAGCAGGCTGTGTTAACCCTGTACAGGGCAAGATTTTGCTGATGACTCCTACATCTCCCTATTCTAGTAGTTCATGTTATATTGTGTTTTGTTTCTGTACATGCCCGAATCACTATCAAGAAGCTCAAAGGAAAACAAAAGGAGGCTTATTTTTATTCAAATTGTTTTTGAGGATCTTTTTTTTCCCCCCAACGCCTTTCTATTACCAATTGACTTGGGATTTACCCTTAGGACTGTGTTCCTGTTGCCTGCCTGTCCAGAATGGCAGGACAGAGACAATCTATTGTTTGAGATTCCTGAGAATTGACATGCACATAATGAAGACTGTACCTCCTATATTTATGCAGCACAGTGCTATGGCCTCTTTCTCTTTGCATAGCCCCTTGTGACAGAAGCAGATGGTCTGCAAATTAGGGTGACTCCCTAATTATTTGCATGTGGACAGAAAGCAAGAGAAGAGTCACAGTACTGAGTTGTGCCCAATAGTCAAAGGATCCCTGCTTTAAATCATTTTCCCTAGCTGCAGTTCAGTGCCAAAAACACCTCTATCTTGCCACAGGACTAGTCTCTACAATGTGAAGACAAGAGGCATCACATGCAAACTGAAATGGGCATACAGGTACCCTAGCTAGGAAAAGGTGGCCATGATTTCTCATGTGCTAGAAAAGATGAAATCTGCTACTTATATACCTGATTCAGTTTCAGTCATATGATGTCACAAAATAATGTTTTTTTAGAAATTGTGCAGGCTTTTGTTTCCTATGAAAAAATGTTTTTTACTGTTTGTAAATGGATTATGCTGTTTTTACTGTTTGTTATGGATTATGCTTACTGTATACACCACCCATGACAATCTCTTTTCTTTCAAATGGAGGTTCAGTATTGCTCTCCTCATCTCAAACATTGCAGGACAGAGTAATTTTTCATTTTAATCACAATATAATAAAACTTGGCAAAAAAAGCCAAGAAAATTTTCTAATTTTCTAAGAAAATATTGAAATGTCACTAGGAAATGGAGAGAGAGAGGGCCACAAACATTTCTTCCCAACCATTTCTTCCCTGTACTAGTGTACAATGGACTATAAAAATCAGCTTGCTGTTGTAATTTAATCAGAGTAATTCAATAACAGTAAAGAATATAACTTCTAGAAGTATAAGTAAAACAAATTTGTCTGGTTAAAATTGGGCAACAGAAAGCAAACTGTCATAATTCTAGCAAGCCTCTTAAATAGCTCCCTGCTTCAACAGACAGTGGGTGCCTGAGGATATCCTGTCATCATAATGCATTATCAAGCCTTACCTCCAGTTTTCTGTTCTGTCAACAATTCATCAGTATCTAGAAATCCAAACTTCCTATGAAATTGCTGATTCACTCTGGAAGTGTCCATCACAAAGATATTGCTAATAATGGACTGTCAGGTGTCAAACTGTAAGCCATCGAGAACCAAGTGATAACTTTATTGTAGTCATAGTTCTGCCCTGAAGATATTGGGGTTTATAAAACAGGTTCTGTAAGCAAGAGAATGGAAAAAAAGTGGTTGCCCGTGGCTTCCTGCAGTGTGGATAGATTCTTCCCAAGAAAAAGCAAGATCCCACTGATGCTTTTCTTGCTTTCAAAATATTTTTTGGTCATTATATTTTTAGCTAAGAAAAATGGTAAATGATAACACTGCAGCACTTCTGCCAGCAGGAGAACAGGATTGTCTCTGAACATATACTCTATGGTGAGCCACTACCTTATAAAAGAATGGACACTTTAGTCTCTCTAAATATTCTACATCACTATTAAAACCAAAAAATGTTGGCCAAAACATTCAAAATTGTTTGTAGAAGCTGACTATACTGCTTCTTTTAGAATTCAGACTAGAACACCATAATATCTTTGTAATTTTTCCATATGGTTAGATATTTCGAACCTATATCCATAGACAAGAAACAGAACACAAGAAATAAAAAAAAGCATGTAAGAAATATTTTAATTGCTGCTTGAAAGATTGAACATAATTCAGTGCACAACTCACAGCCATGGTGTTCTAATGAGCATCAAAGACATCAGTCTTCTGTGATGTAAACTCATGTACGGTATGCCTATGTATCTCCCAAGTGTGCCAGTGCATAATGTGATCAAAAATTGAGAATACAGTTTGGCCCAGTGTGTCTCAGGACATCTCATCTATGACGAATCAAAGATTTGAACCTCAGTCTTGTGGGTGTTATGTTTTACAGGACTGAGCTGTTGAATGTACTGAGTTGGAAGGGACCCACAAAAATCACCAAAGTCCAACTCCTGTCCTGCAAGGACATCTCCAAGAATAACACCATGTACTTAAGAGTATGGTCCAAAAACTTCTTGAACTCTTTCAAGCTTGGTGCTGTGACCACTTTCTTAGGAAGCATGTGCCAGTGCCCAATCACCCTCTGGATGAAAAGTAAAGTTGTTGCAAAGTGTTTCAGTAGGTACTTTCAAATTGTTTTTCTTCCACTAGACACTCAAATATAATTCAACCAGGTCTTGAATTTCCGTAATTTTTTATTTTGAATTTCCTAAATATGTAATATGGCCTATGGCAGCAGGGTTTATTTTTTCACAAAAGACAAAATGCTTTCTTTGGCCACAGTCAATGCTGTTTGGTCAGATAAGAGCTTTGGTTTTTGTTGTGGATTTTAACTGAATAGAATGGGGTAATGTATTGTAGAAACACTTCAACACATTCACAAATAAATACAGAATCTGGGATGCAAAAAAATTCACTGAATTTCATTTCAGAAACTCTATATATTTTCTGTTTCATATTTAAAAGATTGCTCCTTCTGAAGTATTTTACTTTCTTTTTTTCTAAGTTTGTTTGCAAACCTAGGCTATTTATCCAAAGGTACTGGCATTTGAAGTCAGACACAAGAGATATTTTACATGATGCAGTCTAGGATGAAGTTATGGGTACTGAACAAGTTGAAACATTCACCTGATCCAACACAGCTCAGATAACATGTGGCTGAGAAAACACAGAGCTCCATTAGTACAGTGCTACTGGAGATAATTTACCTAAGTCCTCTTGGCTGATTAATTAGGGTGTAGTGCTGTGCTGACACAGAAATTCTACATCCAGTTCTGGAGTTAGCTCTACCTGTTGCTGAGCTGGAAGGTGAACACCCTGCAATATAATTTCTAGAGAACACTAGAGTATTCTTCACTGTTCTATTCTTAAGTTATAATTAATCATAAGTCTTATATGCTTAAGTCCTGATACAAGTTGATCTTTTTTTTTCTTTATCACAGCTTTTTATCACTGAAACAGGGATTTTGAAAAGACATACAAAGATTAAACAGACTACCACTTTCATACCCTTCTAAAAATTGCTTGCACAAATGGCCAGCAATACTCTTGTAACAACAAAAGTAAAAGAAGTTGGAAGATGCCTTTTCACCCTTCAATAGGGTATGGCCTATTTTTTGGCCTTTTTACATTGTCCTTCCAGAAAGATACCCAGTGAATATTTATACTACTTCTAATCAATCTTCTGCCAATATTTCACAGAATCACAAGGTTGGAAGAGACCTTTAAGACCATCAAGTCCAACCCAGCCCTAACACCTCAACTAGACCATAGCATTGAGTGCCACAACCAGTCTTTTTTTAAACACATCCAGGGATGGTGACTCCAACACCTCCCTGGACAGACCATTCCAGAATTTTATCACTCTTTCCATAAAAAGCTTTTTCCTAATATCCAACATGTATTTCCCTTGATGCAACTTGAGGCTGTGTCCTCTGGTTCTGTCAGTGCTCCCTGGAGAAAGAGACCAACCCCACCTGACTGCAGCCACCTTTCAGGGACTGTAGAGAGTGATAAGGTCACCCCTGAGTCTCCTTTTCTCCAGGCTAAACACCCCCAGCTCCCTCAGTCGTTCCTCACAGGACTTGCGTTCCAAGTCTTTGGAAATAAATACACCAGCCTTGCGTTCCTCACCAGCCTCGTTGCCCTCCTCTGGGTGCTTTCAAGCAGCATATGCTTTCAGGCAGCATAACCCATACAAAGCTAAAACATCCTGACTAAACAAAAAAATACCGCACAAACAAGCCAAACAAAAATACAAATAAAAAGCCCCAACATGAATCAAAAGTCCTTTGGGTTAAATCTTTTGCATGGATTTTTTAAAACAAAGAATTTTACATCCTGAGCATCACATATGAAAGATTTTCCCCTAAAGAAGGTCAGACTCTGAAGACAACTACTCCTCTGTGGATTATCTCTCTATAGTAAAACCTCCAGGGAAATTATTTTATTCTCTTCTTGTGTTTCTAACTTTAATTAGAGTTTTAGTAAAATGCTAGGCAAGTCTCCCTTGCACAGATATGGTGACAACAAGGTAACTCTAAAGCAACTAGTCTGTTAATTTTTGTACACCTTGGGTCATTCCCAGCACTGAGACTTGAAGTTAAGGGGCTGAAATTCGCCAGCTGAAATTAGCCCACTTCCAAAGTCCCTCAGTGCTCCAAATATAATGATCACATCCAGTTGACTAATTCCCTTGCCATGTTCAGGAATTTTTTGGTACAGAGATTACTGGCTGGGGTTAAAGGTGTGCCCAAATCTAATTATCTAACAGTAGGAACATTGGAGTTTCAGTGCCTAGGACTGCTATCACTTTTTAATTTAACTGTATAGAGAAGTCCAACAGTCTACGAGCGAGAACACAAACTTCTGGACAGGTGTATTTACACTGACTAGCAGGGCTGAGCAGTCTGAACTGAGCTCTGTGGTGCAGCCAAAGAACTGCTAACCAGTTGCTTCTTAAAAGCGCTCTGAGTTTCTATTGTGTAGATAAGGTATGCCCTTGTCTCATTGCAAGCACTGTACACTATTGGAAAGGAAACAGCAAAGACATTGTGGCATGAGTGGCCCCATGACATCCTGCAATCTGTACCCACAACCTTCTCTTAAATGTAAAGGACCAAGCGTTATGCTGTTTTACCTGACAGGAAAGGCATTGGAAGTCCTTCTGTAGTAGATTATGTTAAGTACTCTTGATTCCAGACAAGATCAGGCTCTCTGCAGAGGTTTAGCCACTTGTGTATTCTGTGATCACACAAGAGTGGCACAGTAACAGAGCAGTCCTGTTGAGACTATTAAACACTTCAGGTACTGTACTTTGTGCATAGTTAGCATTGTGGGCACCTAGATGAACTATCTAAGAGGTCTTTTTGCAAGACTGCCATACAACAGTGTTTGCATAAATACTTCAGTAATCATGCCAGAGCTCTCTTTGGCCTAAATGTCAGTAATAAGCATGGGTTATGAAGTTGTGCAGACTGTGCCCGGTCACAGACCATGGCCAGCACAAGACACTGGAAAGAAAAGGTCTGAGAAACCCTGTTACAGACAGTGGGGGAATAACTTCTCTAACAGGGAATTTCTTTCCACTCTCAGGCAATAATCAGTTGACTCATATTCTAAAGGAACAATCTTTATATCTACCCTAAAAAACATACCATTATGGATTACTGTGTTTGTAGAACAGCCAAGTGGCTTTTGAATTTTCTCCAAGTTTTGGCCTCACTACATCTTTTGGCAAATAGTTTCCCAGGCTGAGTATCTTTTCCCTTCTGCTGCAATTTCAGTATCACTGAATTCTCTCCCCCATGGCAAGTTCCTTGATTAGGAAATAGGACCACACAGTTTACTTTCACTCAACTATTCCTATCTCTACCATCTCCCTAGTATTGTTTTCTTGCCTAAGAATTGATGACATTTTCCAAACTCTAAAAGGAAGCTATTTCAATCACACATACTTGTTATGATATGTCACATACTCCCTGTGGCTCTACATCAAGAAGATTTGAAATTTAGCACCATATGTATGAATGTCTCTAGATTTGTAGTAATTTAGAAAGAATTTAAGATTTTAAGCCAGGGGTTTGGGGTTTTCTTTTTTATGTAATATGGAATCTTGCATTGAGGTTCAAAGACATCTGGTTTTGGGTCTTATTTTCATTGTCTGCTCAACCATAATTGGAATAAATAACAACAATTAACACTCACAATAAATAAAAGAAATTATCAAAGATCAGTCATAATAGAATGTTGCCTCTGTCCATATGAATATGCTATGCAATGTAGATCTTTGAATGTCAATCTGAAATGGAAAATAAAGAGAATCCTTTTCAAAAAATTCCAATTATATATTCTGCCTAAGGAAAAAAAAAAAAAAACCACCAAACAAAACAGGACATTAGCCTTGCTCTTTTATTTTCTCCTCTGCAGGCCTGGTGACAGCAAGAGTAAAGTTTGCAATCCCTGCATGGATATAAACTTGGAAGGATTTACTGACACAGAGAAGTAACCTTAAACAACACCTCTACAAGAGGTACTGTTCTATTCTTACAAGTGCCACTTTGAATGGCTATTTTGGAACAATTTCTCCATATATAGAAGTTTTTTTAAGTAATTTTATTTCCTTTTATCTTTCAGCCTTAAGAGTATAACAGCCTAAGAATCCATGAAGTGGAATCACAAATATCTATTGTTCAGACAGGATACTACCAGGGAATTTAGCATGATAGGCTAAAATTTATCTTCTGGATCTAAATCTGGTTACTGAGAAGTTCAGCTTTAGATCCTTTTCATAGCATAGTGTTGTTTCTCTACAGTAGACCAGTTTTTAAAATATGGCATTCATGAGGATCAGAATCTGGTCTTCATTGAATGTTGTTTATAAAGAGCTGGAAATATGTACATGGCTCCTCAGCAGAGAGCAATGACAAAAGAGAAGAGGCCCCTGGCAGGTAGTTAGAACCTCTTGGAGATCCTATTTAGGCCTAATAGCTGTAGGCTTTAATCTAACCTGCTGTAAGTGTCAGACCTCACACAGAAAACACTATGCCTCAACAACGAAGAAGGATATATTTCGGGGAAAACCCCCCATGTATCTATGACAAAGTGGGAGAGAGGATAACATGGCAAAGATAAATGTGCTGTCCTAATGCTGCTGCTGGAGGGGAACAAACATCCCTTTAAATTCAGGCAAAAAGAAAGAAAGAGACTTGTGTCTCTTTTAATTCATATCAGCATAAAATGAACAGAGCCATATAGAGAACTCAAAGACTTAGTGTATAGTGGATTATAGTCTACTGTCAGGAAAAAATTCACATTCAAAATGCTGACAGCTCATATTACTAGGAATCTCTTCAGCTTTTTTTGGGGGGAGGGGGAACATGTAGTTGAAAATTTTTGAAAATAGGAAAACTTTCTGTCATGTTTCATTCATGTTTTTGCAGGCAGAAAGTAGAGAAAAGTCCAAACCAACAGTGAAAATTTCATGGTGATAAAAATACATCAAAATTGAAGGAACTAGACATTTTCACAGAATTGTAATTTTCTTTATTTAAAAGAGTTTGGGTGCTTTTTCTCGTTTAAGCTCAGATGAAGTACTGAGTTGACATCTAAAATTGTGAGAAGTTTAGTATATAGATTGAGAATGTTTGGAGATTATAAGACCCATGACACCACTATGTTTGTTTTAAAATAGGTATTTACATTGCTAGATTAATGGCCACTGGTTTTACATTGCTTTACCTATTTCTCTCTGCAATGCTTTGACACGCAGAATATGCACGGACCTGAAGTTAAATTGAATCAACATGCCATATATGTGTAGGGATTGGTAAGATTTCATTCCAGATTATTACATATTTCAGAGAAGTTATACAGACCTCAGAGCACTACAAAAGTCACAGCTTCCACCCTCTACATTAAGCATTATCTCAGGGAAAGCAGTCATTTTCCTTACAAACGCCACACACACAAAGAGCAGCAGCAGTACTACTGCTTACTAGGTGCCAGGAGTACTGAGCTCAAAGGGACTAATCACTGAAATATACCAAGCACTCAACGGGATCTTGCAGTCTTGCTGGGCTCTGTGCTACTGACAGCCATAACAGGCAGCTTACACTACTTTGTTACAAGTTACAAGAAGGGCCACAAAAACAATATCAGTTTTACAGACTAATTGCTAAACTGTTAAGGTGACTACCATCAACATTTTCTGTAGGCTACTACACAACATTGTCATCAAAATTCATGTGGAAAACATGTGCAGTGCTATAGACTACTTAGCAGGCCTTCAAAACTTCTGTGAGGCACAGTAAGCACTGATGGAAACACAGTGTTTGACTTTATCATTATATGTGAATGGGAAGGTAAGAAGAACAGCTCAGATGTGGGAGATAGTGTGCTGCACCAAGTAGTGTTAAACGAGCTTTGACCTTGTCAGCTAAATGGTGTATCTGCACGTGGATCACTGAAAAAAAAAAAAAAAAGATGATGTTTATAACTTGTGTTTCTCTACAAATGACTACTTTTTGTTTACCTTCAATCAGGCTCTCCCATCTTTGTCAATAATTCATTTTATAGCAAAGTAGGGAAGTCTTTATCAAAGAGGCACCAGAGTGCTAAGAGTGCAATATATAAACAGAAGCATTTCTGGCCTATAGAAATCACTGCAAATTAGTGACAGTTTCAAGATTCTTGACGTATTGGCTTTTAATCCTGGCAGGAGAAGAAAATGGGTCATCCTTTTCACATTGTTCTCCAGAGAGTAAAATCTGATGAAACAGCATGAGTTTGTTAGTTTTCAGTTGATAATTTCTACTCTTTTCCCAAACTGTCAAATCAATCAGCTGAGAAATACAATGCTAGGGGTATAAGAGAATAATGCAATCAGGAGAAAAATATTGCACTATATATTTTAGACAGGTCAATAAAACAAGGAAAAAAGTCACTATGTACTGTTGAATAGAAGTTAAATAAAATATGTTCATTCCCATATGGTACATGAAATCTATAGCAGAGACACCATGTATTTTATGAGTAAATTGCATATGAATTGAAGTGTTTCCTACAAAAGGAATTTTTCAAAGACAAATGTTAAATATCAATTCAAAAAATACAACACACAACATTAAATAAACTATTTGATTGCCCAACTCTTCACCTAGAGCAGCTATTTCAGCTTCAGACATATGACACAAAGGAATTTATTATCTCAAATTTGTGTCATTGCTTTAGTAGCAGAAAGAAGAAACCCAAAGAATAGACTAGGCACTGCTAATCCTGAGGAACTGGTAAAGCAGCCAGGTGAAAAATCTGCCAGCCTTGGTCACAGACACAGTACTTTGTTTTTTCTTCCCCTTTAGAAATACTCTGAAATTATCTGAAATTGAAAGCCTAAATTATTCCCAAATTTTAAAATAGAGGGATTGATTTTTTGCTGTTTCTGTTTTTCCTGCATTCTGGGAAGTAATCGGAAGTCAGCTCAATCAGCAGCATTAAAGAAAGCAGCTCCCGAGCTGCTCTTTGTGGTCTCCTGCCACAACATCCAACAGACTGGAAATGGCAGTGTAGAACTGGAGCAAACAGCTCCCAGCCCAGGATTATAGCCTAGATTACAACTCTACCTGCAAGGTGCTTCCTTTGCTACCAACTCATTGATGAGTTGGCTTAGAGTTGCCTCAGATGTCCAAAGGCTTCTATACAGTAACTTTACTGGGTTTTTTCATATGCTGTTCTGTGTTGTAAAGGAACTGACATTCCAATGTAGCTAGCCAAGAGCTGTGCCTGGTGCAGCACTAGAAAGATCAAGGATCTGCTGGGTGCCAGGCCTGCTTTCAGTCCAAACAAGCAGTGTCCAGACTGTTGTTTAAATAAAAGAATGTACACACTCCTGCATTAGATATTTACATTGCGTTAGCACAAAACGAAGCAATAAGATGTTTAATTACTTCTGGGGAGAACAAAAAAAATCTGTTAGCATATTTATCATGATACTTTAAATAAGATTGAATACCCATTAAACATGCATAGAGGAATGTAAATGAAATTAAATTCTCACAGGCAATTCTCAAATGCAGGCTTTCACCACTTCAACCAAAACCTTTGGCCACAGTGCTTTGTTGAGATTAAACATACATGTAAATTGATGGTTTTCCATGGCCTCTGATATTGCAATCATATTTTCGGAGCAGTTAGTATTTACTTCTCCTTTTGCTCCTGCTGACTCCTTTTCATCCCTACAAATCACATGATAGAAATAGGCTACATTCCTTTCCCAGTCCAGCTCTCTACAGTCTTTGCTAGCAGTTCACTTTGAGTATCAGCTACTTAAAGCATTGGATACTTAATAAAATTATTAATTTTTCCATTTTGTGATTTATAATCTATTCCGATTACCGTAGGTTGACTCAAGGACTCATTCCTTCTGGTAGATGGGATGCTTAGCATAAATACAGATGAGTTTGGGTTTCTTTTGGTTTGAGTTGTCAGGGCAGTCTGCACAAAAAGTGCAACAGGCAGTTTTAACCCTCAGCTTATGCAAAAGCAAAAGGTTTCCTTACTAAATATCCATTACTGTGCTAAATTCACATTGAAACTCTACATTTTATACCTACTAGGACCAGCATACTCTTTGAATCTGCTGTGTTCATCACCAGGAGTTTGGCTAGAAAAAGACTGACTAAAATCTTAGATTTTTTTTTCACAAATTTGGCTAATGTTCATAAAGAATGTCGAAGAAGTAATCCTAGTCCTGAAAAATCACAGTATCAAGTATGACAGACAGAAAATTATGTTTATTTCGCGCAGTTTGCACTACTTATGTCAGAAGATTGGTCAGTTTATCTCTATAAAAAATATAATGTCTATAAATTACAGGAATTACAAACAGCCTCGCATTTCATAACATACAATATTCATTTAGTTCACAACTCTTTCTATTGAAAGGTGCATGGGAAGACAGTGGTAAATGGGTCAGGGAAGGTGGAAAATTACTGTATTGGTGTTGGTGTTGTAAAGAATTACTTTACTGTGACATACTTCATTATTCATGTTGACATCAGTTTGGCACAGGAAAACTGTCAAATGTGGAAATCTGACCTAAAAACCAGAGACAAAACATGAAGTAGATTACCTTTACTTAATAAATAGCTGTATTTTAATATAATAAAAATCAAGTGTTTTAGGAATAAAATTATTCATATATTCCCAGCATTACTATTGAAGAATGCTAATTTGTACAGCAGGGTAATTCGAAAAGATTCAGACTGTTAAAAACCAGATGCATGTACTGGACAGAACACAAAAATCATCTGTATCTTCATAGACAATATGATGCTAGAGTAGATTTGACCTCAGAAATATTGTTTTATTAGTACAATGTTTTTTATAAAACTCACAGCAATGTTTATTAAAAGTATTTCAAATTCCTCATTCTGTATTTCTAAGTATCAACTAAATTAAATCTCAGCTTGTTTGCCATAACAGGAAGCTTAAAAGTCAGTGGCAAGCAGGCAAATTAATTAATATTCTGATCATGTAGTGAATGTTTATTTCAAGCTTGAGCCACTAAAATGTAAAAATTAGACAGAATTTTTAAAATTACTGCAAATATTCAGATAAGCAAAAAGGTCCAAACTAGTCTGAGGTGAAAACTTTGAAACAGATTGAAGTGTTAAAATACTGAGCAGTGTTCAACCCTTAGCTGTTTACCACAAGAGTGGCCTACAGTCCCACAGTAAGCAAGAGAACAAGGCACCCCAAAAACCTGTTCTAATCAGGCATAGAAGCTTGTCAAACTCACCAACATGAAATATTGAGAAGGACAGGTGTTAAACTTCGTACTCCTACAGGACTTGGACAGCTTTCCCCAAACTGCAAAGAAGAGTTTCTGGTTTCTTGAAGGTAAAGAGATCTGAAACTTCACTTCAAGGTAGTTGCCTACAGCAGCCTTTCTCCCAAAACTCTGCCAGTAACTTCCCTCTCTGCACCAGTAATTCAGCAAACTAAGAAAAGCTGGACTCTTGGCTATTAATTCAACACCAGATATGTATCAAAGTTACACCTACCACAAGTTTCTCTTCTGGCTTCAGATGCTGACTTTGTACCTACTGAGGGAGGGCTTTCCTTCTTCTTCTAAGAACAATTTTGTCTTTCTCTGGCAGAAGGGACTGTCAAGTACTAGTATGGATTGGATAAGCAAAACCACTTCATAATAATATGTAGCTCAGTGGAGCATGGTCCACTAGCATGACTGCATACAGTTCTCCACATGTAATAACTCTGGAGCTATCCATAGCTAGAGAAGCTTGGCAAGGCATGACAGAGAATAGAGAAGACTATTTCCAGTCTGTGAAGGGATAACATGCTTCCTATATTCTCTGACTGGCAGAAAGAGAAAGAAACCATGCTGGCCAGAATCCAGGAACGTCTATGCAGGCCTCTCATAGATGCTTTCATAATTCAGCACAGAATAATGCTGTGCATAGCATTTAAATGCCAGATTATGCAGGGAAAGATTGTTTAACTCATGGTCTGAATCTGCACTGATCCAATTCTACTTTAAATACTAGTAAACCAAATATGCATAAGACTGTGTGGTAGGCAAACAAACCAAGTGACTCCTGAGGACCCCCAGCAAGTTCAGATGAAGGAGAAGCCAAAGACGTGTGCATTCAGATCAGAGATGTGTGATCTCTTTGTTGGTAAACTACAAAAACTAAAGAAAAAATACCAAAGTAAGAATTAGTTGAAATTACTAGGAAAACACCAGATATAGAAACACAGAAGAGGTGGGGTGAAAGCCATCCTTTTGAGGTCATTCTATATAGTAACAGGACATCCTGTATTAAATGACCAGATCCTTCTTAGAATAATAATAACAAAAGACCCCAAAACCCAAATTAAAAAAAAAAACAAACAAACCAACCAACCAACCAAAACCCTCACATAGAAAAACCTGAAAAACCACAAAGGGATCACATATGTCACAGTAACTGCCTATTTTTCCCCAATGTTTAGTACCAGCATTTACCTAATTGATACTGAGAGATAGGGAATTAACTATATATTCTGCACAATAAATCAGAGTCAGATTACAGTAGTGTATGTTTATTCTTAGTGGGCTCACACTTGAACACCAGCAAATGCAATGCAGCTCTGATATAAAATGACAATTTTCTAATTTTAAACCAGATTTTTCAAATTGCCTGAATAAAATAACATTCCTTCAACAGAAAAAAAAAGGAAATGGAACCAAGTTCAAATAGACTACCTTCCATGTAACTTGTGTTTTGATATCAGAAAGAACAAAATATCCCAGGGGGCTTTGAAGAGAGAGTCAGAAGACCTAGACAAGAACCAGCACAGAAAGGAAACAAGGTTTATCAGGAATTTGCACCTGAGTGAGAATTTGTATTATCAGAAAAAACTTCACACTGGGAGTTTAGACAACTATTGTGTGTGTGTGTGTTGAGAAGCTCCCCACATCCACTTTTTCATCCTAGGGAAAAACAAAAGGAAGGAGAGCCCAAAATTAGGAGCATTAGTAAAAACTAGGAGCATTCATGAAGCAGGCCAAGTACAAGCAGCTATCATCAATCTCCATAGCTCAAAAAAGGCAAGTGTCATGTGCATCACAGGAGACGGCAAGTTTCATGGTAGCTCTCTCAGATTTTCACAAGCCAGCCTTTGAGCCTTTGCTCCAGAACTCACCCACAGCATATTCAAGCTATGCTATTGGCATGGGAGTGGGAAAGCACATTCTTTGAAGTGTGCTCCCAGGTGGTATGCATTAATGGAAATTCCCACTTCAGAGGACATGTTTGGAGTTTTCCATTTGTTGCAAATTTAAACACTGCATGAAAACACTCTAGATCTGGATCAGAAGATTTCAGAGTTACTGGCAGAGCCAGTAATTTCACATAGACGGGCACGCTATGTGTGATCACCACTGCCCATTCCAAGCAGCCCACATACACACCACATCCATCCAGAAGCCATACAGCTATGCCATAACGAAGTGGTCTTTGTCAGGCTGTACTTGGTATGACAGCTACAAGGGCCACAGATGCTTGCTTTTGACAGGCTTGGAGCAAAAGGAACATGAGCTCAGGCCCATCTGCTTCTGCCTGTGAAGACATTTTCTCACATGTGATGTCTCTGGACTTAATCATGCATTTTATTTAGGTTAATGGTTCACTGATCTTATTAGTGTCAGAGTAGGACACCCTTTGCTATGTCTTGTCACCCAGGTGTGTAGCTTGGTGGCCTATGTTCCTTTCTTTGCTAATGCCAGCAGCCTCTGTGTCTTGGTCCAACAACAGTCTCTGTTTTCTCCATATCATGCCCTCTGCACAGAGTGCCTGTCCTGAGTTGTTCTGCAAGTTCGCTGTCCTGAATTCTCTTAAGTCCATTCCCAAGAGATACTTCTTTCACAATACACTAATAATACTAGCAAATAGGACATACATGCTAATTAGAATAAAACAACAAACAAACAAGCCCTCTTAACTACATTATACCAAGCACCATCCCTTGGCAAGTGACCACATAATCTTATTGCTGCTCCTCCTGTCATTCCTCACCTCCTTACTACCCAACAATTATTCTGTGTCTATAATTAGTTCACACTGCTGCAACAAGAGATACTAACTCACCACCTTGGGCCTGTCTGAACATTTCCTGAAATTAGACGGCTTTTGAAGGGGACAGCAGCCACTGGTGGCAAGTGTTTAGAAACCCCCTCAGGAGAAGTGATCTTATACGCTTTCTCTTCAGAAAGACACATATCCACCCCCAGAAATCCTCATCAATAGCTGTATTCCTGCTATCTCAGGCCCTTACTTAATGATATCTCTGACAACAAACACATCTTTGCTTTCTCAGTGCAGTTCACCTGGTATCAGTGGAACTGTTAAAGGTAACCCAGGTGAGAATGACTTACCCATAATAAGCACCTAATATAATAAAGCATGTCTATTTAATTTATACTAAGCAATGATTTCATGTCCCTTTATTTTTGAGAAGCATTCATCATGGATAGAGATGCCTTCTTAAAATGAGACCAGTTAGTCAAATTCAACTAAAATTATAAAATTTATTTATATTTCTACATTTCTTTATAGCTTTATTCAGAAAATAAGTAAATTCTGTACTGCAATTTGCTGTGCAGTACCTGGAATATTATAAGGTTTCTTATAAGTTTAACTTACACTCATGTTAGGGATTTAATCACCCCAAGAAAATATTAGGTAGAGTTATTTTACTTGTTTGTGAGCCTGCTGTAATCATACTATGTAAACATTCTTGAAAACATGTGATTTAAAGGACTTGGAGTTTTATGGTTGTTTTACATCTGTTCACTAGTAGAAAACATTGGATAGTTGATCCCTTCTCTCTAGTGAATTCAGAAAGCCTTTTATAAGCTTTATTGAAATTACAAATATGAAAATGGTCCTTTTTAAGGCTATCAAAGGCAGAATTAATTAAAAAAAAAATCTAAAGACCTTTTAGGTGTTACACAATGCACTGATTACAATGCCCTCTATTTCCTAGTTTAAAAGAGTCCAAATTAGCTAAAAACAAATTTTAAAATCTCTACTATTGAACATAACTAGAATTGCAATGTCCAGTACTCAGCCATAGGAAACCACAGAATAACAGGATATGCTGCATTGGAAAGGACCTACAAGGAGCACTGAGTCTAAGGAGCATTGTCTTTAAGTCCCAGCCCTGCACAGCACCATCCCCAAAAGTCACACCATGTGCCCAAGAGTATTGTCCAAAGGTTATGCCTACACCATAAACTGAATACATGATTACAGGATCACTCTTTGTTTTTCCAATGCTTTGGTTTCAATAAGACCATACAACCATTGTTTGTGGAAAGAATCAGTGTTAAGAAGAAAATGCCATATCTGTCTACAGGATCCTTCCATGGCTTTGGGGTTTTTTGGGGTTGTTTTTTGGTGGGTTTTTTGGTGGTGTTTTTGTTGGTTTTTTTTTTTTTTTTCCCCTTGCCCAAAAGCAAGGTCATCACTAGTTGCAAGTTTCCTCCTCTCCAAGCTTCTACTTTGAGACCCCAAGATCTGACCTGGAGAAATACTGAGCATTCCTCCTGAGGAGGAGGAGTTGGCACCCATAAAAACTCTGAATGTTTGAGAAACACTGGAGAAAGGGATTTCAAGCTGATAAACAGGTTCCTCTATAAGATTACTTTTGCAAAATGGATGTACTAATGCTGCTTATTTGACAGCCATATTCCACATAACATCCAATGTGTTAGTATCCAGGAGTAATTAGAAGTGGAAAGCTCTGCAGAAGAACACCTAAATACAAAAGAGATACCCCATTTGGGATGTACAGCATTTCAGGTATGAGTTGGATGGATACAACATTTAAGAGGGGGAACCAGACTGTAAATCACAGAGACAATGATGTTACAGGCTCTAATTTTGGGCAAGATCCCTATTTCATGTTGTTAAGTTGTTACCCTTTTCAGATAACTGGATTTCCAATGTCCACACACCACCCTGAAAAGTGATTACATCACCAGCTGCTTCTCTGTTCAAAATGCTTAGGATTATCTGAGCTCAGTACAGTACCTGCAGTTTCCTTCTTCATTTTAGTTTGTCTCACTGAAGAATGGAACTTACTACTGCACTTCTACATCTGAAATTATATGAAAATATAAACCTGAGACAAAAGAAGTAATCTATTAAAAAGACACTAATTTTACTTGTTGTGGACAAATTAGAAAATAGAAGTTTACTTTGTCATTATACAGATGATGGGCGATCAAATGAAAACAGTAATGACCAAAAAGGCAGTAAATAAACCATAGTAAAGTATTAGGACATGGGAAACTCCTTCTATTGCAAGAAGTAGTCCAGAAGAGGTACAGCATACAAAAGTCACAAATCACCATCACTGCTGAAAGTTTAGGCTCAGAAAATCAGTTGTTGGTTCTAAAAAGGCTACCCATATATCACACATCTCAGGCAACAACTGCCATATCCCTGGTCACTCACCCTAAATACCTCACATAATCCCTGACCAGTCAGGAGCAACTTCATGGAAACAGGGTGTTTAGCTGCTATGCCTGCTGTTTAGTCATTAGACTTCTTCCCTGTGAAGACTTCCAGCAAGAATACCAATTAATGCAAATGGCTTGTAATTAACAGTGATGATTTTTGTTACGTGGATACCTTCTCAGTATGAACAGGAATGAGCCACCAACTCATTTCACATGAGGCAACCATCAGGTGGTAAAGATTTGCAGTTAATAAAGGCCCATGTGAGAACGAAACCAGTGACTCAGAAGAGTAATGCATTGCCTTGCAATACTGGTCCCCAGTGCTGGCACCACTAATCTAACTGGATCAGATCATTGTTAATCCTTTTTTTTACTGAGAATGTGAAAATTTTCTTAACACTTACCTCACATTTGATTTCCTCAGAGATGCGTGTTGCGTGTAATAAGCATGCTGCCTCCTGACAGAGCACCTTCTCCATTACTTGGAGGGGAATTCACTCTCTCAGCATGCCTTTTGTTTTCACCTGTCCAGCCCCACTCCTATCTCCTCCTGCGGGTATGATGCCTGCTTCGACTGCCTTCACTTTCACACTGCTAATCCTCCATTTGACCCACTTTTGCACTGCTGGCTTGGCTCTCATGGCAACGGATGTGGAAAGGCTGCTGACACGTAAGTTCAAATGTCTCCCTTTCCTACTCAGCTCCATCTAACGTGGCCAGATTTTATTTTTTCTGTGATTTTGAATTTCTGTACTTGACAGAAATTCATGTTAAGTCTTGATTCCTATTACTGTCTTTTCTCTGTCACAACACTCAGTATTTCACCTCTGGTTCATACCTGCTTTTACTACTAGCAGAGCATACTAGCTATCAGTTATCATGGATCAAGAATCTTCTATGGCTTCTAATTGCTATTATTTTCTACCTCAAAGACCATTCCTTTCCCCTCCACAGATTAGCAGTGGACTTGTCCGTGTGGCAAAGGTGAGTGAAAGGGAAGTTCCCCGCCCCAAGGCTTGCTGCGAGGGCACCTGCGGCCTGCCCTGGCCCTGCCCGGGGCCAGCTGCCGCAGCCGCTCCGGGCCTGCCGCGGCCCTGGCTCGGCCCTGCTGGCTGCTGACCCGCCACGCCTCGTCCGTCCGGCTGCCTCGCTGTCTCAACTTCCTCCTCGACACGTTTGCTCCGGGGGAGAGCTCAAAATTGGGCCTCTGCCTCCCAAAATATCCTCTCCACCGGCTGCCCCAGCCAGCCCTCCCTCGAGTTTCCATCCCAAGTCTCCCTCCTCTGAGTCGCAGCTCTCCAGCACCTTCCCTTCCTCCTGGTGTTATGAGCTTTCTCGCTTTTTCCAGAAAACCCCCACTGTAAACCCATGTTCCCACATACCCCTTGTGCCATGACTCACTCTCCCTAGCTAACCTTCTAATTATTTGTAATTAACAATAACAAGAAGGAACTGACATTAAGTGGAGATGATCAGATGTGAGGATGAGTTCAGTGCAAATGCTTAGGGAGACAGAAACAGCATCATATACTACAGAATAATCCTATAATCGTTCTGTGTACATTCTTCTTTCCATAACCACTGCCTAACACTATTGTGCTCTGTGTCCTTTTATGAGATATCTAACCTTGATTGGAAGCAGACACCATCTACTTTCATTTCCACAGGTGCTCATTATTAACAGAGGTAAGGGCATCTGAAAATCAGACTAGTTTTTAAAATTTTCTATGTAAAGCAACATCAAATGTAACTGTTGCAGCCTATGCTAAGATATACTACAAGGCATTTAAATTACCATGAGCTTGTCTCAGCTGCCTTGGACTTCCTTGTACTAAAAAGTCCAGCCTTTCCTGTTCTGCCCACTTATTGCACCTCTCATGCATCTTTTACTGCAGCTATCCATGACTTAATGCAATGGCTGGCATGAGAAGCTGACCTTGAGGATGATACACAAATTGCATTTTTTTCTTTCTGTAGAAGATTAAATTTGCTTTGATGGCATAACCTTGCTTTCTTTCTTCCACTCTCATTGACTTTCCTCCTCTGCCACAATCTACTTTGTAATGCATTATGCTTCCCATTTTTCCCTTTAGAACCAGCAGTCTTAAACCACTGGATCCAGAATCCCACTACAAAACCTTGTTACTTTTATTCCTCCAGTTAAGGCTATTCAAAACCAATAAAACTATATTAATTTTTTTGTTTATAACAAATAAGGGGAAAAAAGTCTTATAAGCTATGAATCAGATGCTACTTTAGGAGCATAAAGTGTCATATGTGTAGAATTTTCATGACTTGTCAGAGTTTACTATTAGTTTGATTCTAATGCTTGTGTCTGTGAAACTCGTGAAGCATGACCAGAAGCAGGTGAGGTCTTCCAGAGTTGGCAGTAAGATTGAAAAGGTGACTTCAAAGCTTCTTTTATTCATGTTGTTAACACCACTGCTGCTGTGGTCATTCGATGTGAAATACTCGGAACTGAATACTTCAGAAGAAAGGTCCACAGGAATGGTGTCCTAGATGACCAGGTTCTAAAGGGTAATTGTATTATTTTAGGACTTTGGAGCACTTTGTCTAGGAAGACCTAGTTGTGTGATAGGTTATCAGCCTCAAAGATCTCAAATCCAGGTAAGCAATTTAAATAACCTGGTATTTATTCCTCAGGGAAGGAGACAAAAACAAAATCCACCTCTGCCTAAGATTCTCAGGGTATGAAGAGACACCCGTGCACCCATCTACTCACTTGTGGATAATGCTTGATCCACCTTTTCTTTTATGTAACTTTTGAAACCATCAGCAGAAAATGGGCAGTCATTTTCATGATCATCCAATATATGTAAGGAAGGCAGAGTGTGGATTAGGTTTCATTTCTGGCCTGCCACAAATGACATCAGCCTACAAACTGCTGAAGTGCTGGGTGAGTTCATTCAGGTCTTCACTCAGAATCCTTAGTGGAGGTAACTGTAAAATACCTTATTGCTTTTTTACCTCTGAAGAAAAAGTGTTTAGTAACTCTTTCCCTGGGCCAGTTTGGTACTAGTAATGGCTCATGTTGATTTCATTAACCCTTTATATTTTCATCATGAGGATTAAGGCATTTCTTTCAATAGTAAGCAGGAAAGGACATTAAAAATGTCAATCAGGATAATGCCTTACTCCTGTTCTGATCCATCTACTTGTTATGGACAACAGAAAATGGTTTTTTTTAACCCATGATTTCATACTAGAGAAAAAAACCGCTGTGGTTTCAAGTGTAGCCAGTAAAACAGAATCTTTCAAATCAATTGTGTTCCCATACCTAAGCTATTTTAAATGGCTAAAGCTAAATCTTTACTTTCTGTTATCCTAATTTCCAAACACCATGATGATCCATGATATTTGTTTCCAAATATATATATATTTAAATGTATATTTAAATGGAGTTTAACCTCTTAATTTGTACGTCCGAGTCTAACATTGTGGCAATTCAGTCAAAGATATTTCTGCCACTATTGATGTTCATAAGGCATAAAGATTAGAAAATCAGACCAAATTAAAAAGAACTATGGCCTGCCTATGCCATGCATAGGCAGGGTATTATCTAGTTGGGTATGCATCTAGTTGGGGGTTCATAATTACCTATAAAATCCTATGATTTTTAAAAATTTGAATTAACATTTATAATCCATTTAATCAGGCCCAAAATTACCTGTTACTGATGGGCAGCTGAATGATCATTCTCTGATATGACTATTTTCAGAAGTAATGAAATAACTTTAAAGTAATGGAGTATTTTTCTAGTTTCCTAAGTAACCTGGAGAATATTGGGAACTTTATTCAATATTGCAAATTAGCATATACCCAAACTCATATGTATTATATATAGGAACTTAATGAAATGGAATAATTTCAGGAAAGGATTACAGAATGCCCTAGAATACTTGAGTTACTAGTGGCATCAGTGGGTAATGCATTTTGTTAATGCTGAAACATGACCTGTTTGAATCATTTTCCTGACTTGTTTGCTACCAGCAGATTAGTGCACTCAGACATACAAGTATGTATGTATACTTGCAAAAATATATTTTCAAACTTCATAAAGATGTTTTGATAAGAGTACAACAGATTTTTTTTTGTGTCCAGCAGATTTCATTGTGTCCAGCATTCATACCTGACAAATTTTTGTGCTTTCACTCAATCTTTTAATCCTCACATTTCTTCTCAAGTACATATACTCCCAAACTAGATTTTATGGGGTGTTTTCTCTTGGTTTCAATAAAATGGAACAGTTGCTGGACCAGCATAAAATGCAGACCACATCTTTCAAGAGAAGGTAAGATATTTGTTATACAGAAGAGATGGACAAGTGCCTTTCTATTTATCTTCCTATATGCAGAATTACAAGAGGGAGTTATGTGTTTAAGTAAAGAAAGCCAAGAAGTGCACTACAGTATCTTATTTAAGACAGGATCCACCCTGAGAAAGAATTTCAGAACCTTTGCTCCTGATGCAAGTTCTTATACCAAGAATTTTAAAATGGCTTTCCCTCGTTGGGCTCAGAGACTAGGACAAAAGTGCCTTGAAAAGTGTATTTCTCCTTAACCTGATATAAACATCTCTCTTGTTTTGCAATATGAAAATAAAAAGTGAGGTAAGGATACAAAGCAGAAGCTGCACTAAGCAGAAAGATACATAAGGATTTAGCAACTACTAAACATAAACACTGCATACATAGCTGATTCAGTTATTTTAGCAAGGTGTCAACCATCCACAAACAACTAGCATCCTAGAGTTTTTACATACACTTTTAAATATTCTACATTAAAAGCTGGTTTATTTGCTTACATGAGCCTGAATTACAGCCATACAAACATGATTTTGGTACATAAAGAAATCATAGCAGCTGAATAAAGGTTTGCATTTTCTCTAGCACACAGGTAAATAAAAAGTGGGTTTTCCATGTGAAGTACTATAGCTCTAATAAATTTTGTGTTTGAAATGCACACAAACTGGATGTTTACTAGTGTCATAAACAAAAAGTGGATATTACTTTGTTAGGGAAAAGAACACAACAGTAGCTGTATGTGTGCAGCAGAATTAGGTAAGTCATGGCCTCTCAGGAATAAAATCAGCCATTATCCCTTGAAGAAAGTAGACAGCTGGGAAGCCAAATTCTGCTCACTATAGCAAGTATATATTTAACTTCACTGAACTGCCTGGAGTTACATTAATGAATCCATTTGAAGAACTCAATTGGGTCTTCCTGTCTAGACTTGAGAAGTAAATAAATATTACCTAATGTATGGTATTCAATACAACAAACCCAATCACATTTATACAGACACACTTGCTGCAAGATGAAGCAAGCCAGCGATAAGTACTCTGCTCGCTATTTCAGATTGACATCCATACTTTGTTTAGTCTGTGTTTTATTACCCTGCCTGCTCCTTACATTCAGCTGCTGTCATTGATACACTGAAGGCAATTGATGTTTTTCAGAAAAGGCCTTATTCAGTTATAGGAACAATAGGCCAAGTAAGTAATTAAATGCTTGCTGTTGCATCAGAACAGTTACTTGAAGACAGCTATGTGTTTATACAGGTCCAGGTGCTATGCAATATCTAAAAGAAATAAGCCCAGTCCACAAATGAGACAATTTCCCTCTGCCTGGAGTCCGTGATTTCTCCATAATCACACCTATTTGCATGGTTTTAACTGACAAAGGGCACTGCCTTCAGTTTTGGCAAGCCATTAGTCATATAAGTGGACAGTTAGAAGCAGTATGATTGCAGAAAGCAGCAGGCCATCCCTATGTTGGTTTCAGAAAACTTAGTGTCAACTTTGGGCTTACTCTACCCAGCTGATAACTTTAAACAACCACAAGTGTTTCTAAGACAAATTACAATTTATGGTATACACTAAGTCACCCTTTAATTTTTTCACCCTTTTGATTTTACTTTACTGAGGTAACCATTTAAGCAAGGGTAGAAAGACCTAAAACAAAGCTCAGCAAAGGTGAAGTGATAGCTATGGTCAATTAATTCTGCTGTTGAGGTATTGGGATACTCAGCCCCTTGATAAGAGCAATGCTTTCCCCAGGAAGCAGAGGAAAACTTACACAGCTCCTTATCTTTCAGTCCCCTACATATGTATGCAGAAAAAAAGTTATTTTCAGTCAGTGTAAAACATCAGTTTTTGGATGTAGTATCTTGAAGAGATCCATAGTTTTGTTTTAAGCCCTTAGGACAATAAGTGTCAAGGCCTACATCATTAGTCTGTAGTCTCCATCAGCTGTTGTTTTAGGATTGCAGCTATAATTAACAATAGTCGTGTTGGTGTTTGTGACTGCAAGTGGGCATAGACACAGACAAACCTGCCTACCCTTCATATCCAGACCCATAGCAGACTTTTTAACAGCATATAGAAAGCAAATCTGCAAGATTTTTTATAATGCCAAGTAAAGCATGCTCAGTTATACTGGAAAAAGAGTAGAGAATGATGCTTCAGATTTCCATTCTTTATTGCCAACAGATTTATATTCAAAATGCCGAGGTCCAAAAAAAAGTAATAAATACTTCACTTTAGGCTGCAATAAATTAAAAAAAAAAAAAAAAACCAAAAAAACCAAACTAACAAGGAATGCACTTTGCCAGCCACAAGTGTGGGTATTTTTGAAAAATAAGGAAAAAAACAGTATGGCCATAGTTCACAGTTAAGCAACCAGAAGCTGCTTGTTACAATTATCCCCAACAACGGAGCTCTCCCTTCCCTCCCTTTCCAGATGTGTATTCACAGTTTAACTCCATCAGAGATGCTCTCTTACAGAGCAAACAGACACACTCTGCTCCAAGTTCAAGTCAAATTATACCTTTAACACATATGAAGCAAGGAAAATTATGATCCGAAGAAGTCCTTGTCACAACATTTTACTCCAACAAGTAGGTTTAGGCTCCTAATAGATGTGTGCCCAGCACACTTGGACAGTCCAGTTTTCGTACCACCACACATCCATCATCAACATACTAGTTGCTCCACCATCTCCACTGTAGATTCACAGTGAACAAGAGAGTCCATTTGGTTTAACAGAGTCAGTTCCTTCAGTTACATCGCTGCAGCAGCATATTCAGAGCATATTCCATTCTGTGTTTTAGTTCCAATGAACATCCAGAAACCAAAAGAGTTGTCAGACGAAACGTTGTGGATATCCTGTCTTCATTTATGTAGGTAAGGAGATATTCCTCACTCTGATTGCAAATTATGACTTTTGTGTGATCATGGTAGAAGTTCACCTGTAAAAGAGAAGTAAGTTGCTGTTGGTCTACTTTCACCTCTCAATTTCTGAGATTTAGCTAGTTTTATTGCAACAAAGTATTTTAAGGCATTGTCTCTGGTGATGCTACCACACTTACTTGAAACGTGCCATCATTGAAGAGCATCATTAATGCTTTATCAGATTTGAGCCACTGTAAGAGGTAAAGCCTGGGCCTGCGTACATCTGTTAGGCTGGGCAAGTCTCCTCCCTGGGAAAGGGAACAGACTATATTAAACACTCAGTTCACATTTAGTGTATTTTTAGAGCTCAGGACACTAAGGTGCTGAACTTACGTCCATGAGGTTTTCCTCCATATAGTGAGAGAAATACTTCAGTACAGTTACTTGGCTAATGAACTGTTCAGGTGCCTCTGTGGCTGAGAAAACAGAACATTGGCCTAGCTCAGCATAGTAATGCACTGTCCTGAAACAGAAAAAGAAAATAAGGTTAGTGATGAGAAAAATATTTCATATTTAAACTGCCTTAGTGAGTTTTGGCTTTGTAATGACTCTTACTTTTTGTCTGGCAGAAGGCTCATATGTGCCCCATTGTTGAAGAGAACACCAACAGTGTGATCTGACAGCTGGTACCCAAAGCCATACTTGTTGGAATAGTCCACCCATTTTGTAACCCACTGGAAGGATGCTGTCAGCTGTTCTTTGGGATTGCTGTCTGCTTCTGGCATGTTCTCCAGACATCCTCTCAATACTCTTGCAACTGTATCAGCAACACTTCCCATGGTACTGTCTTCCAAACCTGAAAAAGAAGTATTATTAGAATGACAAGAGCACATAGAGAGATTATTATCATTCTAAACCTTTCAGTTACCTAGATTTTAAGCAATCTAGCTTTAATGACTTTCTAGTTTAAATTTTTCAAAAATACTGGCTTTTACAATATCAAAAATAAGAGGATAAAAGCAGATGTTTGTTTCAAGCTTTTAAGACATGAGGAAAATAAAGGCAGGATTCAGACTTAGACATCACATTTTTCTGCACTTACATTCACTGCTACTGCTGCAGCTTCCCAAAGTTCCTCTGACAATCATCCGAATGGAGTCTCCAATCTGCTTAGTTTCTGGCAATGCTCCCGGCTTCATCACTGTTGTGATAAGAGGTTGAATCTCCTAGAAGAGATGACAGACATGTGAACATCAAACATAACACAAGTCAAGGCTTATACATAAGTTTTACATGGCTCTCCTGCTTCTAAACAAATTATAAGTTCTAGGGAAACTGGTATTCATGTACAAAGATCACAAAGAGCTGCTGCTAGACTTAGCTTAGAGTAGCATACCAGGTCTTTCCATTCTTTGGATCTTCAATTTGCATCTCACAGGCTATTAATCAGTTCTCTGCTCTCCTGCCCTAGCAAGGGAGCAGCTGTGTGTGCAGGTCTGAACACCAAATAGTAAAAGATATATTTCAGCAATTTAGGCATTTAAGAAGCCCTAGTTAATCATGAACTGAAGCGCTGTATTTGGAATATTGGGAAATAGCACCTGGCAGACAATTTAACGCACAGGCAACAATGGAGACTAGGCAGATGCTATAATTACTCAAAAGCCAAAATTTATAGTCTCCCTACAAAGGCTACCATACCTTTGTGATGCTTGTTTAAGCCCTCTTAAAGAAGCTCTGCTAATCATTTAAGCTCGATTATGCTATGTACAGCCCCAGTTCTGATATCCAAGTCAAATATAATTTAATTATAGCTACTCCACCCAGCTGTTACTAGATTTGAACTGCACTTGCATATACCTCATCTGTCTTGTGTTTGGGGGCCTGCTGGGTTATCGATGTCTTCTTCAAATCATGTCTGAGCTTGTAGATTTCTTCATCTTCTTTAGCTACCTTGTCTGCAACACAGGAAAAAAATATATTTAACTCTGAATCTGGAAGTGATATTGAATTATAGAAAGCATAACAAGTTAGCTGCAAAAACCACATTGTCTCTCTCTAGCAGCTTCTTCTAAGCCTGCCATAGTCTCCAGAGAAATTATGCCATCATACACAAATCACTCTAAGAGACTAAATTTCAGCGGACACTACAAACTAACAGATGACCAATATAGATATGGATGCTGTAAGAAGCATTCATGTATGTAAGCTGGCAGAGGTGGGCAGGCTACCATCTATACTTATCAAGAAAAAAGTCAAAACCAACCCAGAAAAGCTCTGAGACATGTACGTGTTCTGTTGCTATCTCACAGATAATATGAAACTGATGCAATAAAGAAGTGGACTGTGTCTAGTCTTGAAACTTACTATGTGTGTCGAAGTATCTGGCCTTATCCTTTTTTCCCCCAAAGAGAGCAGCAGCTGCTTTTTTGAAGAAATTTTTAGCAGGACTTGACAAATGGAAATCAGGGACAGTGTGACAACAGCTCGCAGAAAGTCTATCAGGTGTAAAACCCTGTGGAAATGCAACACAAAAAATTTTTAGATCACAGAGCGCATTTTTGTGCGGATTTTGTTTTTTACAACACTGATAGCAGACAATACAAACCTGTAAGAAGAATTCATGTCGAATTATTTCATCTAAACTGGGCCGATCTTCAGGGTTTTTTGACAACATGCTAGCTATTAAGTGTTTTGCAGGTGCCAAGAGAGATGAAGGCAGGCTGTATCTTGCTTCCCTTATACATCTGTATGTTTCTTTAAGATTTGTAGTCTCAAATGGGGGTCTTCCCAACAGCATTGTATACCTGTTTAAAGGCAGAAGAAAATATCTTATTTTACACACCCACCACACTTGTGTCTACAGCTACAAAAAAAGGCTCTGTCTGTCTCCCAACATGAAGA
This sequence comes from Dicaeum eximium, assembly GCA_013396995.1. Classification (NCBI taxonomy): domain Eukaryota; kingdom Metazoa; phylum Chordata; class Aves; order Passeriformes; family Dicaeidae; genus Dicaeum; species Dicaeum eximium. The sequence goes on along the minus strand of VWZP01000101.1, from coordinate 5,598 downwards.
ATTTCTGCATAGAGTTATACATGTACCAACGGCTGTAAATGGATGCAGCACTGCATCCCCTTTGAACTCTCAAAAGCCTAAGCCAGTGATGGATATAATACATTTCAAAGGCAGGAAAGTACTTACATTACACAGCCTAAGGCCCATATATCAGATTCACAGCCGTGCCCTTGTTTGTTGAGGACTTCTGGAGAGAGGTAATTTGGTGTGCCACATATTGTTCTGAAAAATCAAAGACAGAGCTGGTTAGTATTTCAAATAGAAAGAGGAAGGAGCTATTTTTCATAGGGCAGGTTTTCCTCTCAAGTTCAGACATCTAAAGAGGAGCTGTAGGAACTTTAATAGCATAGATGTTTTTTCATTTTGTCTTCATGATACTGGAGGGGCAGTAACTAGCTTTTGCTATGGAATATGACTTCTCATTTTAATATTATTTTAGTTTTATTTACTACTAGACTATGCATTTTTAATGCTTCTACCTCCTCCTGTGCTCCAGTGGTTCCAGTCTAGCTGCCAAGCCAAAGTCACCCAGCTTCAGTTCCATGTTCTCATTGATGAAGAAGTTACCTGGCAGACAAAGAAATTCCAGTTAGTGCATCTCTGGCAAGGTAGGAATGCATTTGCCACAGGTGCTGAGTCATACTTTGTTCAGAGCCAGAATCTAGGCAAGATTTTTTTTTTTTTTAATTAGGAATGCTTAATGTCATCCCTTAAGAACTATGAGTTTCCACTGTAAAGATAGACTAAGCTGATTTTACTAAACAAACTATCACCATACAAGGCTAAAGTGGTACAATGCTGACAGAGCTGGAGGTGTGTGTTTTGAAGTTGGCAATCTGGAGAACTTACCTAGTTTAAGATCCCTGTGTAATATTTCCTGTTCATGAAGATACTTTAGCCCTGACACAATTTGCCTGAGGTAGTATCGTACTTCTGGTTCTGTCAATACCTTCCTCGCTTTTAAGATGTGAGCCATTGACTGCAGAGAAAAAACAAAGGCAGAAATGTCACTGACAATTCATGCACAAGTTTCAACTTAAGCAAAAGTAAATGAGTACATAGAGAAACAACAACTAAAGCCACAGAAAATAACTTTTACATATCACCCATATAAATTAGTTGCAGATTCCAGGTAAGTAAATACTGGATTTCTCCCAGTTGATGCTCACCCTTCTACTGCAGTATTCCAGAAGAATGTAAATATTCTCTCTGTCTTCAAAGTAGTGGTAAAACTGCACAACATGCCTATGATTAAGCATTCTGTGCAGTTCAATCTCTTTATCAATCTGAAGAGACAAGATAGTGGAAAAGAAGAAAGGTGTTGTTAGCCTTACTTCCACAAGGTTCAGCAGACAGCTCTATCAACCATTTCAGGAAAAGGGGTAGGCAATCCAGCACACAGTGTTCGAGAAAAAAAAAAAAAAAAAAAATCATTCATGCATACATACCTTCTCCCTTTGATGAGGTTTTGCTACTCTGCTGTGAGGAATGATTTTCGCAGCATAAATTTTATTCGTTGTCAAATCTGTCATCTCGTAACACTTGGCAAATCCACCCTAGAGAGACATAGGAGAAAAAGGCAATTAGAGCAGGTATAAATGCTGTCCCGCACTTAGTCATTCACCAGCTCATGTATTAGTCAAGAAGCGCAACTTCCTTAGCAAAGGGCAATTTTCTAAGGACAGGTCCTGGGTTCATCGTCTGTTGGAAGGCTCGCGCCCTCCACTCCCCGCATGCAACATCCAAGTCAGTCCCGCGGGCTCAGCCGAGCCGAAGGCACGATTCCGGGGCTGCAAGGGCGCTCGGACCCATAGCGCCTGGTTGTGGACGGCAGAGCGGCGTACTCCGCTCTCCGAGGGAACACAGCCCCCGCCAGCCGCCTCGCCGAGAAGGGCGGCGAGCTGGCCACACCGGCCGTCGCCCTCGGGAGAGCAGGGGGCTCGCCGCGGCCATTACCTTTCCGAGCACCTTGCCGCGGCAGTAGCGCTTCCCCGTCGTGGGGTCGGTTATAATCCGGGAGACCTCGGCGGCGGGGTGGCCGTGCTGGTGCGGCTGCTGGTGCGGCGGCTCCTCCGCCTTCTTCCTGCGCGACTCGCCGCCGGCCGCCCTGCCCGCCGCCGCCTCGCAGCCCTTGGCACCGCCGCCGCCCGGTGGGTGGGCGATAGTCCGTAGGAGCTCCATCACTGCGCCCCGCCGGCTCCGTCCTGCCTGCCCTTCTCGGTCCTGCTCCACCTGCCCTACCCTTCCCACCCGCTCTGCTCACGACGCCGAACAGCGCTTNTCGGCCCGGCCCGGCTCGCCCCGCCCGGCAGGGCCCGGGGAGAGCTAAACAGCGCCGGGCTGCCCTGTTCTGCACCCTCCTGCCGGGCTTCCCTGCTGTGCCCTCTCTTGCCCAGCGGTGTGGCGGGAGCAGAGCGGAGCGGTCTGGCGAACAGGGGCTGAACCACTCTCTTGTCCCCCCACAGCGGGGGAGGCTGCTCTGGCCGCTACGGTCCCGTGTGGGAGCTCGACAAAGAGAGCTTCAGCATAAGATGTGATTTCCTCGCTAGAGGATTGCTGTGTGCAGGGCAGTGGGGCACGATCCGAGCTGTGGCCTGTCGGAGCAGCCCTGAAACGCGTGCCTGTTGCTGCACGTGAGGAAGAGGAGTTTGTCCCGCCAAAGCAGCTCCACCACATCAGGGAGACGAGGCCAACATGGAGCTGAGGCCCATGGACTTGCTCCGATGGTGCAAATCACTGGCGTGAATGCTTCACTGCAAAGAGCTACCATGTCCCTCTCTTTGTAAGGAGAGCCCATGCCCATGGACACCCCCCACAGCTGTCGGACAAATCAGCTCTAAAATCTCTTCATAAGCAGCAAACAAGTTGGAAGGCAACTGTACTATGGGCCTCTGTACAGACAGTTGCTAAAAAGTGAAGTGTGGTCTGGGAGAAAAATACTAAAATATGAGAGTTTTGCATTTCTCCTTTCTGAAGCTGCAAAAATGCCAAAATTAATAATTTTTTAGTGTGTTACAAATTTCTGAAATAATATTTTCTTGTTGGCAGACAAAATACTTCCACCTGCTTTCATTGCTGGTAAAAATCAAAGACTAGTTGATTGAGTGGGAATGACTCTCAGAGCATGTAACTGTGTAAGTTGCAGTGTACACTGACACTGTGTACAGTGTCAGCCCCTTAAAATGTCTCATTTCACATCTTAAAATAACAGAATATACTTATTTTAGAGTGTCAACAACAGGACGCATGCCTTAACAGAACCCACTAAGTCCCCCCAGCCAAAACCAGCAAAAGTGTAGAACAACAATATTTGTTTATTTGTTTCTCTCCATAGGTATTGATTTATGAAGGTAACAGTGCTGAAGTGTTAAATATACTGGATTGTGTAGACTCTTCTTCTGCCCATCTGCAGTTTTTTAATGGGCATGTGCTGTTGCATTCAGGTGCCTTCCTAACTCACTCTGCAAAACCTAGCCAAGTCACATTAGTATTACCAGTAATTAACCAAAGGGGTGGAGGTAAAAAAAAAGAAGGAAACACTGGGGTACACAGACACTGTTCAGCCCTGTGCCTCCTTAGCCCTTTGTCTTACAGGCATTGACTTCCTAGACAAATATTTTTATCCTCACATAACCTTACGTTTTTCCAAATTAGTACCCGTTTTTGCAAAGTAAGTTACAAATAAAGGTGATTTCTCTATGCTTTGTTTAGTACATTGCTTTGGTCTGCTGCTGAAAGGCTTTTGGAAAAAGGGGAAATAGGCAGAATAGAAGTACACGTTTTCCCTCTTCTGGAAGCAAGTCGTACTGCACATAGTAAAAAGCAAACGTAAAAAAAAAACAAGCTTTGTCTGGTAAAGGTTCAGGGAAGATTGCTACACTTTAAGAGGACACAAGCACATGGTTAAAGTACGCAAAGCATTCTGATAATCAGGACTGACACTACTTGTTCTCACCTACTTTGCTGAAACAAAGTATTTAAGCTGTGTTCCCTCTGAGTTACAAAAGGCTGTGAGGCTGCCGGGCTATCCCATGCAGCAGTTGCTCAAATACTAATTTTCTCACTTTCACATAGGGAGCATTTACCTAACACTTATCTCAAGATGCCAAGTTTACCATACTGTTTATTGTGAGGTTTTACAAAACAAACTTGCTATCTTCTAAAGGTGGTCTCTTGGATAGAATAAAGTTACTGTTACTGTTTGAAACCGACCTTTTTATATCTTGCAAGGGAAAGCCATTCTAGCCTGTGCTCTGTGATCTCCCACTTTTTCTTCCAAATTACATTAGCAAAATGCTCAAGTGTACCTGCAGCCTGCACAAGAAGCTTATTCGAAAACGGGCTAAGATAGCAGGAGCTCTGTATCCAAATCATTATACAGCGTTACAGTTTCCCTGCCAAGAAACAGGGCAAGCCTAGCCCAAACTCAGGCCTCAGGCATTCCTTCTGTCTCTGTCTCTAGAAAAAAAAGCAATCACTTGTTCCTACAGCTCCATTTTGATACTTGTATCTGCTCATAAAAGCCATATTACTGAGGGTCTGGGAAGACTGGGTGTGCATAAATCCCTGGTTCAGATGAGGAATGGGAATTTGACAGAGCCAGAAGCTGTCTGATTACAGGCTTGTGGGAAAAGTGTCTTGTCAGGAACTGCTTATTCTTACCCTAACATTATGAAAGTGAGGTGTTCAGAGACTTAAATTTCCAGAAAGACGTACATTAAATCCTGGATGTCCAACTTAATGAATATTACCGAGCTTCATCACTATGTTCATGAACATGATTTTGCCAGGGAAACCAAAGCTTTATATGAAATCAGGACCAACATCATATATATGACTTCGAGACTGACTCTCAACTGAACTTTCTGAATATTTGATGCCACTAATCAGATTTTCCCTACTCAGTATGCCAATCTAAGTCAATTCAGTATGCTCCTACAGGTAAACACACAATTCATACTGGATTCAGGTGGCAGCCCACACTGGTTTGGCAGACAGCCCCGACCTTTTACCTGGCTGGCCTCATCATTTGATTTCTGCTATCAGGTTAGTTAGCAGTTCTCCTGCTTCAGGTTAGCTTTTGGTAGAATGATGTTTTTCATTTAGCTGGTCATGGAGTGCCCTCAGCTGTTGAACAGAGGTTATGGCAGTCTGTCCTAAAAGAAGTGTATTCTACTTAAAGATGGGACAAACGAAGGAGTTCCATGAATAGCGTGTTCACTGGAATACAAATCAATGTATATAAGCAGATTATTTCTAGAATATCACCCTATAGAAAATGTGTTATTGAAGTTAGGGCTTTTACACAAAGTTCTTCATGATCCTTTGTGACTTGTTTTGAGTCTATTGCTAATCTTACTTCACTTTAGTCTTTATTGATTGACTAGGTCTCATTTCTCTTCTTGGTTTATTACTGTCTTGGTTTAGGGCAAATTTAGGAGGAATCTTCTGAACAGGGTTTTTTTAGAAAGCAAATTCAAGTAGCCCCCCCCTTCTACTGGTTCAGGAAAGATTTGGAGAAGAGTGGAAAAAATTTTTATTTAATCAGCAAAGTACTTACAAACATGAAAAAAAAGAGTAATATTAAACAATAAAACC
>VWZP01000091.1:119822-170799 GCA_013396995.1 Dicaeum eximium | reverse complement strand
GGCAACAGAACCCACTGTCTCTCTGTTGGTATCAACATCAATTGTAGCAATGAAGGTGCTACAATTGAGACGGCCCCAGATTTTCCAGACTCCACAGCATTTGCCCTGTGCACCTGACCTTGTCGGGGTCATTATCATGCTGTACATCCCTCCCAAAGAGTACCTCCAGTACTGCCACTTCTCTCAGCTGTTGGATCCCTTCCTCAAGGGTCTTCCAGCACATTCTATGGTGGTGCTCCTGCATTCTCTCCCTGTGGACAAACCTCTCTCTTACACTCATTAAAAACTGCTTCCAGAGGGAAAGGGACCCTGGCTCCCTTACAAATACCTGATTCATACCTGAGTCTGGGGTCAAGGGTCCCAAATTCCTTTCCTCAGTACCATCCAGTTGCACGCCTGTACCCATAAGGTCCCAGACCCAGAGTAACCAGGTTGTATAAGCCTCACGCTCCTGTTGCTCAATGTCTTTGTGCAGGTTATTGAGACTTTTGTATGTCAGGGACTTGGTGGTGATCTCAACCTCTGGCTCCCCTGTGGGTTGCGGGGACCCTCCATTCCTATCCTTATCTGGGTGCTCTGATTTCATCTTAGACCTCCTTGTTTCTACTGGGGCAACTGCTGCTGGCTGTGGCTGCCCTTGCAGTTCAGCTGGAACCTGGTTGTAACGTCTGTGGGTTCAGTGGCTGCACCATCAGACTCTACCTCTTTGAGGCAGGGGGAGAGTTTCTCACCAGCTGGGGAGATGTATTCCTTCAGCATCTGGCCCATCTCCTTCACCAGAACCCCCACCCAATCCGGGTGGTTCATTTCTAAGGTGGGCTGTGGGGCAGGGTCAGGCTCTGGGGCAGCATCCCTAGTCTCTAGGGCAGATATCAGGGTGGTTATCAAAGTCAGTATCCCCTTATCTCTGAATGTGAAATAGAACAGGCATATCAGCAACACCAACCACTGTATGGTGTCATTAGCATTTAGAGTGGCTCTGAACTGTTTGAAAACTGGTGGCGTAGACCCAAAGAGCTGGTTGAAGGACTGGGAGAAAATTTCCCCCGGTATCATTTCATTACAGTAGGTACCATTTTTAACCCCCAAAACAGAATGTGATAGCTCTGAATCCCTGTCCCTGCCTCCCAGAGGAAGTTAAAGATCCATTAATTCCTCACCATATTAACCCATAAACCAAACGGGATAACAGCCACAGTAGCTTTAGTTATAGGAGCCATGTTTAGATAAGGACCTGCAAATGGAAGAAATACAGCCACAGCCACGTGCCATCCAAACCAGGGTAGGCTAGACCACATGGTGACACTTAATGAGGTTTCTATATCAGCACACAAAAATTACTCAAGAACTGTTATTCCTTTTTCCTCTTGATTCTCTCAAGCCCCGTGGNGGGTCTGGTCTTCCTCTGGGAATCCAGTGCAGAAGAGACTGCTCCTCTGGGAATCCAGTGGGAAAGTTGCTCTGGTGTCCCAAAATCTCTGATTATATCCAGGTAGGAATGCTTGGCTCCTCCCCCTGGGCAGAGCATCTCACAATGGGATGATGTAATTTTATCAGTCATGCAGTGAGGCTCAGTGGCCCATGAACAGAAGGTATCTCCCAGGAGGGAGGATTGGTTGTGGAAGAGATAAAGAAAAACTGCCCAATTAACAGGAGATAACTGCCCCACCTTTAACAAATGGCAAATAGAATAGACACTTATCTTACAATCTAGGACATCTTTAAAAGCTTTTACTCTCAGAAACCCATCCCCACAGCAGCTTGCTCCCTTGACAGATTCCTTTTTCTGGGTTTCTTTAGTCAGTATGTTATTAGATGGCAGGCAGCATACCCAACTGAGTGTTCTGCTGAATGTTGTATACATTTGTGGTGCTCTGGACATAATTACTAGCAAATAGAGATGGAGACAGATGGCTGGAAGCATCTGAGATTTTCACACCTCAAAGAAAACCAAAACTTTGTTCTACTTTTTGTTCTACTTTTAACAGTACAACGTAGAAATTAGGGTATTTTGGTTTTTTAAAAGTTTTTAAAGAAAGAGCTTATCTGCCTCTTCTCCCAGATTGATTCACACTTCTTTCTCTGCCCCCTTCATTCTTCCTAAGCAGTGCAGCAACATAAGGAAGCCAGACAGATGAAGGGAGTAACTCTGAAGACAGAAAAATGCCTTCTCTTTACCACAAAAATAACCTTCAATATAGAGTCAACTCCAGAGAGCCTCAAGTACTCTCAAAAGAGAAAAGTTTAGAGAGACAATTTAGATGGCAGAGGTGGATAGTTTTGGCTCAATCTCTGACATTAATACAACCCTTTCATGCCAGTACTCTACTGATCTGTTAAACAAAGATTTCTGTGTGATGGGCAGACAGAACCCTGACTCTGAAGTCCTCAATAGCAGAGGTAGCAGTCAAATCCAGGTCTGGATTCGTCTCCCCTGCTTTGTTTTTTTATCTAAAATATAACTTTAGTTTGGTGCAACCAATTAGAACAAATTTTTGAGCACAAACAGTAGATGTAGTTTCTCCACCAACTGAAAAAACATCCTTTACAATGGTGCCTTCAGAACAGATTTGCATCCCCAGCCCTGTCCCAGCCTGCAAAGCAAATAACTCAATACCATGAGGCTACATCACATTTCCTGTTTGGCTTTAGGTCTTCCAGCTCCAGGAGTGCGACCGCATCACGATCCTGCGGAACTCACTGTGGGTGCACTGCAACCAGCTGTCCCTGCAGTGTGTGAAGGATGATGAGGTACAGCCCGCCTTGCCCTTCTCTGCAGCGCTGGCTCCGGGGGAATATCTCACTCCTGCTCTCTCTAGATGTAATCCAGATGCATGTCTGGATGCAGAAAGTCTGTGTCACGCTTGGTGGCACTCATGTGTGCCCTCTTTGGTTTGCTGGGGAATGCTTCCTGCTACCAAAACACTTAGCTGAGTATCTTTGGGCTCTGACACAGTTTCAAAAAAGGCATCCAATCACAGCCTCAAAACTGGAAGATGTAAAGAATACACTAGATTTGACTTTGAATGGTTGTTTCCTGCTATTAATTTCTTTATTGCATTGAAAAGTCCTGGACTGCCTTTGTCCTGCTCTCTTTAAAGACTATCCAGAGCACAAAGAGGTGTGTTTACAAGAATATTGGTACAGGGGACAAGCTAAAGATCAGCCAGGTCAGACATGTACCAAGCATAAAGTGTTTCTTAAGGGGACAATTACTACAAGAGCATTATTTGTTAATTCAACATGAAATGTTAAAAGTTAAATTAAACTCTTGGATTCTGTTTTGTAGATGTATGAAGAGGTTCGGGTCAGCTTGGAGAACTGTGTTGTCGAGTCAGACATAGACTACTTCATTAAGACAAAAATGACAGGAACACAACCTCCAGGTAATAATTCCTACTGATCTTGTCAGATGGCTTGTGCAGTACATGTCCTTTGGAGGTGAAACCAGCTGGAGGAATTTCTGCTCCAATTTTTTGTTCCCACCTGCCATGGCTCACTTCCCCCACACTGTGCTGCTGTCGCTGCCTGTGTGATGCTCTAAGTGGGATAGCAGAATGATCCAGCTTAAAAATAACCCACCAAAGAAGAAAAAACTTGTTTTGGCTTTGTAGCCAGGCTCATTGCACAGTACAGCTGAACCGACACTGCTAAGGAGGTGGCAAATTGCCTTGCAGAAATGGCAACTTCAGCTTCCTGCAGTGGTGACAAGACAGAGCCAACTTACCATGTAACTGCACCCCAGTGTCCCCTTGACAGCTGTGCTGCCTCTTCATTTGCAGCAGAGAGAAGACTCAGTTTTCTATTTTGTTCCACATACCCAATGGGGAATAACAAAATTTCTGCTCTCTGGAAGTTGTTTGCATAAGCCAAGACTTTGGCTGGAAGAAATTCTGAATGAAATTGGCTTTGTCCCAGCACACAGAACTGCTGTCAGGTTCACAGGCTGTGCCCATTCAAGCCAAAGCTGCCTTTTCCTTGACTTCAATGCTCAAAACCTCTGGGCTGAAATGGAGATTGACCCAGCATGAGGCAAGAGCAGTTGTAAAATGAAAACCTGCTGCTCCAGGGTAGGAGCTCTCCAAACACTTTGCAGGAAAGAAACTGTCTAATGTGTCACATGGCCAGACACAAACCACACCTGACTACTTCAACAGGCAACACAAGATAGTTACATAAAATCCTTCCATGCTAGGAGTTGTACAGGTACAAAATCAGCAGGGTGAAGGTCTGATTCCTGCGGAAAATTATCGCGTACAAGAACAAGTTCCACCCCTTTGATTTCATTGCAGAGCTCAAAGCTGGCAGGAATTACACCTTCCCAGGACCTTCTTCAGCAGAGCTGGGTGCTGCCACTAACTCAGCACTGAGCTGTCTCAGGCCTGCTTTTCACTCAGCCTTTTTGCCATTATGATAGTTAAAATTTGGGATTTTGGGAATTTTTAAAAACTAATATATTGATAATGGTGCAGTGAATGCCATTTTGCTGTTATAGTTTATTCTTCTTCACATAGGGGATTTAAATTCACTGATACAGGAGAATTTATCCAGGAAACTTACATTTTCAGTGGGAGAAAGGAGAACTGTGCCTTGCAACAGTGTGAAACAACTTCTGTATACTAAAAAATGTGTAATTCTCAGCTAGGTTTTCTTGGTTTAGGTTTTTGGGGGTTTTTTTCCTATTTGAGATTTGTCATTCTCCAGTCATGTAGGAAATTTCCAGAAAAAGCTCTTGGCCATGCCAGAGTAACTTCTAATAAGAACTAGATGGAAAAAACCCTTGAGAGCTTTGTGAAAGGCAAAGAAACACCTGACCTGCTTTTTTGTTGTTTTTATTTTTGCCACCTTCTAGAGGATGACATGTTCTGAAAGCAATATCCTAATATCTCCACAGCTCTGGCTAATGAGTTTGCACTGTAGCACATGGTGAGCTGTTGATCTGTGCTATTATTTGCAAAATGCAGGAGAAAACCCATTGTAATTTTGCATTGTGTGGCAGAAGACCTTCCTCCTGACTAAACCTTCTTGATGGTTTTGCTCACTTCCTTTTCTACCCAATCTTACAATGCCCTCTAGACTGGAAACTGCACCAAGGTGACAATGCAGAAGGGCAACAGGAGACCCTTAAAATTGTCAGAAAACTCCCTAATTACTATGAGTCTTATTTGTAGGGATTCTTCACACTCTCTAGCTCTATGGGCCTGTTCTGCTTAGTATCTTGGCTGACGAAGTGTGAGAGTATCAACAAAACCTTTAGCCCAAGTCCAATGCCTTTCTTAACTTGCTGGTATCAGGGCTGAGATAAAACACTATCACAGGCTTCACTCATGTTTGTTTGGCTCTCACACCGAGCAGGCAGAAAGGGTGTGTGGCCACCAGCTGTAAGCAACTGCACTGGGATTCTGAGATGACAAATAAATCCATCTGTAACTATTTCATCTGTAAAGTTACACTTGGAAATGGTCTGAATTTCACCCTTAACGACACCATAGGGGAGAGCAAAGGAACTGCAACCTAAATGAGTTTGAGAGAACAAAACCCAAATATCTCTGGGTAAACAGCAAATAAGCTCTCAGGAGGCGGATGGGGAGATATGAAAGGTGGGGAAACACACAAGCAAACACCAGGAAATTGCTCGTTATTGCTGCAGGCAATAACACTCAGAAATCTCCCCAGCTCTGACAAAAATTCCTGACTGGATACACTGAGGAAAGAAGAAACAAAATGAGCTGCAGCAAATTCTATCATGAACAGGGTTTAGGGCACTCAGGGACATACTCTGCCCCCTTAAATCCTGAGCTTTGAGGCAATAGAAGAAACAGCCATGGAGGAAACTGCCTTCCTCATTAGGTCAGTCCCAGCTCTTTGAGTGGGTCTCAGGCTGAGAGTGCCTTGCCACCAGGGCCATGGCTGTTTACAGCCACTGGAATGGCTTTTGTCAAGCCCCCAGGTTCCCCTGAGCTGCTCCAGCCACATTCCAGGTGAGGCCTAACAGATGCTGCCCTGCAGTTTGCTCCAGCAGCCCCAGGTCACATTCTAGCAGGGAGAAAACAGTGCTTTCTCACACTGTTTCCTGTTTGAACATCTCATTTTTATTACCCTGTTGCAGATGCCATAGGGTATGAGAGCTACTACAGCAGAGAGCCCAGCAGGCGCAGCAGCAGCCCCACCCAGTCCTGTGGGATGATGAAGAGGTGAGTGGCAAACATCAGTTCCCAGAACAGGGATTTCTCCACATCAACAGCCAAGCATGATGACAAAACATGACATGGAAAGGTATTACCTCCTTCATTGTAGCACAAGGCAACTCTGTATCAGTAAATGTGAGTTGACAGAAGTAGTAAAGGTATTAAAATGGAGTGAGAGTAATTTTGCCATGCCCTAGTAGGAAGAGGGACAGGGGATGAGTTCATCACACAATTACTCGGCCAGCAAAGGGTAGCAGCCACTCATTTCCTTTTTCCTACTGAGTCAGGGCACGTAACAACAAAACCACTGTTCTAGGGAGGGTGAAGGTGAATCTAGCTGGGAGCAAAGGCTGGGAGAGCCTTCCTTTGGGGTAATTCCTCCATGCTTACAGCACCACTCAGCTGAGCAGAACAAAGAGCTGCTCTATCTGAATCAAAGGGGAAAAACAGTGTGGAAAACCTGTGGTAATTAAGGGGGCAATTTTCCTTATTCTGATATATTTCTGATGGTAAATGTTAGAACATGGATGCAGTTATAGCAGCAGAAGAGCATGGTGGGTTTATTGGTTTAAATATTTTGTACTAAAATGGCAAATTCGCAGTGGGGAGAGCATCTCAGTTAAAGCAGAAGAGATTTATAATTTAACAAGCCCTATGACATGGCAAAGACAGGAAGCAGGCAGTGATCTTCCATTTGAAATGTGGTCCAGGCTTGCCAGTGAGCTGGTCAGGGTTATACACAATACTTTGTTTTTCAGTTGGAAACTGGCTCTTCTCTAATAATGAATTCGATGCTGCATCCTGTGCAGTTACATAAGACAATTGTACTGCCATTCAGAACACAACTGTGAGCAGCATGGGCAAGGAGCCTAGAGAGGCTCAGCATGAGTCTTTCAGGAACTCTTGAGATAGGATATCCATTTTCCAGAAAAACTGAATGTTTGCCAGCTGAAAAATCAGACCCTTTAAATATGCCTTAAGCATGCAATGCTATTTCTCTCTCTGCTTGAGAATCCTAATCCATTTTCTCACTTTACTTAGTCTTCAGTACCCAGCTGTGATATAGGAAATAACTAGGGATAAATTAAAATAAAAATTCACTTAAACTCACAGCTTTTAGAAAGGCTTGTTACACAAACCCTGTATTTTAATTTGTATCAGGGTTTTTCTTAAACACAAAGAGATGTTAATCTCTTATAAGCAACTGACAATTTTATTTTAACATCGTGGAATAATTGGAGTTTCACACCATGAGCCTTTGGCTCTACAAAAAATATTATCTGCTGCATTTCATGCACAGTTTAGGGAAGGCTGATGGTTCAATAGTCTGCTGCATTTTTAAAAATACATTTTCAAAGGAAGATAAATATATCTACTGCATAAAATAAAATAGAAAGCCATGGGAAGAGGTGACATCTACTCTGTGAAGCAGATGGAGTGAAGGCTGAGTCAGAGAGCTGAGATGAAGGAATGCTCAAACCCAGGCCTGTTCACTCATTTTGGTTTTGGCTTCTCTTGGTTCTGCAGATTCTCTGGACTACTGCATGGGAGCAGCAAAAACAACACAGAAACTGCCACTCCTTCAGCCCCTCCTCTGGGTATGCTCTGCAGGAAATCAGTTTACCAGATGTGTTTGTTTTAGATCATGTTGCTAAACCAGGCTTTGACATGCAGCAGAAATGTACAGCAGATATTCACATGTTGGCAGCAAGAGTCGTCTGGAAATTTATTTTGCTTGGATGTGCATTAAACAAATTTCCCAGTTTGAAGTGCCAAATAATCCACAGTCTTCAAAACCTCCATCTAGATAGGGGGCCTGTACATTCAGAGCAGCAGTCTGACATAGATATTAGTTTTCTCCTTGTGTAACATAACTGCCACTAAAAAGTCCCACAGAATACATATAATCTTTAATATACCTGGCACATGGCTTATGACTACAAATATCCATCTCACAGTTACACTGTTGTCTTGTAATCATTATAACTAGAAGTTTATCAGATGATATTTAAAACACAGTATTTTGAATATGTAGAAGGTAACAGTTTATGACGTTTTTATTGATTTGATAGTAAACAAAAGCATTTCAACTCTAGTTCTTACCAAAAGAAAAGCTGTTTTCAAACAGCTTTAAAAATCAACTGCCTCTGTCAGACCTGCTTGCTCAGGCACCCAGAAACACAGCCCAGACTCTCTCTTGCTGCATTTGGTGCTCAGCAGGGGAAGCTCCCAGACAGATGCTGGGAAGAAATGAGAAGTTTCCTTAATTACAACAAGATGTATTAAAACAAAACATCTGCAAAAAAAGTTATGTCCATGACAAATAGCTATGTGAGAACTACATAAGCCACTGGAAAATGTCTGGTGACCGACTGGCACAGGATTTTCCATTTTTCTCAAGGGGAAAAGAAAAGTCCTATGTAAGCCACCGAACTGCTAAAATTTTATACTCCAGTAGCAACATTGTTAAACCATTTTAATCAGTGTTTCTCTCCTTGGATGACATGGACTGTGTTTTACCAGGGGAAACCTTTTTCCAACCTGAGGCTGAAGCTAGTTTCTGACCTCCCACAAAGTTCAATGGGTGTATTGTCATGCCATCAATGGGGGACAGTTTTTGTGCAAGACTTTACGTGTGCATCTCCAGGCAGAGAGAGAACAGAAACCCTTGTATTTGTGAACTCTTGCATATGATCCCATGCTTTTATAAGCAACTGAACTCTTTGTTTCTGTGGTGGGTATTTCTTCCTTATTTTTCCCCCTCTTGCAGAGAGAACAGACGGAGTCTATGCATCCATTTTTGTAAATGAAAAAGCTGGGATCACGTCATCACAGGACTACAGAGTACTTTATGACTACACAGCCCAGGTAAAAAAAAGGCTTCAAAATAAACACTTCAGTGTCACATTTAAAATAAGTTATGCTTATTGAAACATCTTGAAAGTGTAAATTCTGTAAAGGAGATGTTACTGTCATTTTACAGGCAGGGATGTGATCTGTCCTGCTCCACTGGTTCTCCATACTGGAGAGGACAGAATCCCATAAAGGACATTCTTTCCCTGTACTTCCATGTTGCAAGCTGCAGAATCACAGTGGATGTGGTTCATCTCCCAACAAAAGACTATGAAAGAGAACAACTTTCATCCTTAACTGGGATATTGAACTCTCCCTGACTCCAGTCCTAACTAGGGAGAATACCATTAGTAAAAGGTTGTGAATGGACCTGTTATAAATATTTGCTAATTTAGATGGACTCGAGACTCTGGACTCCAACTGCACTTGCTTTACATGTCAGTTTAAAGGTTCCTTTTATTCACTTTATATCAGCAGAAGAAATAGCATCCAGGAGGTCTTATGTCTCAGTGCAGACAGAGCCTCACACCAAGGGACCTGCCACAAACAGCCAATGTTGAAGAAATGAGACAGTGACAAAATAGATAAATGACAGATAAATTATTAAAATAGATAAAAAGGTCAAAAGGAGCACTTTCCCTTAGGTACAGCAGTATTCCAACACCTTTTATTTGATGTCCGGGTTTTTTTTGGTTAATTTTGAATTTTATTATTTACATGAAATTTCATGCAAGCACAGCTGAAAGCACTTCACTGTTAATGGCAGTTCCCCTAAGGAGACTTCTGGATCACCTCATCACTCCAGGAGTCCCTTAAAACGGTGCCACACAGGGAAATTCCCTGCCGAGAAAAGGGCCTGTTACTACCTTTAGTATATTCTACATTGAGGTCTCTCATTTTTTGAGTCCATTCTTACCTACTCAGGTGCATTAAATTCAGTTTTAGCTGATACCTCAAACATCTCTGGAAGCCTCCCTTACGCTGTTTTCTATTTACTACACTGTGGGCAGCCAAGCGGTTTCCTATGGAAAATAGGACAGCAGCACTGAGCACTGATGGCTGCCTGGGAGCTCAGGGAGAGCTTATTTGCAACTACGGCATTTGTCTGGGGATGAAAGTCACCGCTGTCCAAGAGTCACTGTCCCCCACCACTCACTGCTGTCCCCTGCTAAAAGAACTGAGAGACCTATTTCAGGCATGGATTAGCAGAGGCACTGTTATCCCCCTTAGGAATTAAGCTGTGCTCTGTTTTATATAGCAACACCTGCAGACTATGCAGGTCATGGTGAGCTGGTTTAGGAGAGTGTGTTTAACTCTTTCTGGACTTCCCCAGTGATAAAACCATCAGGTTGTGCAGGAGGAGACACCACCAAGGCTAGGGAAATTTGAGGATCTTAAAGAAATGGCCAAAATGCTTAATCCCTCACTCTTTGGTATTTCAGAAACAGAAGGACACCAACAGACTGTTGATGAAGAGCAGGATTAAAATAAACCTCACCAGATACTTGGGCCCTCCTGTGCCCTCAGGCTAACTCCATTTCTTTTCTCTGTATCCTTTCAGAGCGTGGATGAACTGGACATCAGTGAAGGAGACACTGTAGTTGTCATCGCAGAAAACGAGGATGGCTGGTGGACAGCAGAAAGGAATGGGCAGCGAGGCTTCGTGCCCGGCTCTTATCTTGAAAAGCTTTGATGAAAAGAAGCCTCAGTCCTAAGACTTCACAAATATTCTATTACTGAAAACAATCAGCACACAAGGTCTGCTTCAGCTGACCAAGAGCATTCCAATAATAATAATAATAATGTTCTCTACAACTATCAGTCAGGAAAAAACCAACTGACCATGCTTTTCTCTCCCTTTCTTCTGCCTCATCCCATTATTCTCCTGGCCTACACTATCTGAAAAAAACATCTTCACTCCTGAGAGATTAGGACTTGCATGTTTTGGCACAGTCCTATCCTCAGCACACTGTGCTGCTAGCAGCATTTCAAAGCTTGGTGATCCTAAGAGGAAAATTCTGCCCAGATCTCAACTGTGCAAAGGGAAAAGATCACAGAAGCAAGTGCAGTTTCTCCAGGGTGGAGTACCGTCTCAAGCCAGCCTGGGAGTCCCTTATGGTCATGACAGCCATGTTCTCTGCCATGGATCCCTTTCTTTCTGTGCACAGGCCTTGCTGTCATTTTTGACAGAGGATGGTTTATCAGTCATGGATGAAAATACAAAAAACAGTGAATGCAGCCAGAGAGGAGCACCTGAAGGACCAGGACACATCCCCAGAAGGAAAACTTGAGGCACTTCCCATCACAACCATCTCCTAACACAAAGAAACCTATGGTAGCCATGGCTCTGCTTTGCACTGGATTCTGGGACACATGATGGGCCTCAGGCTTGCTTTTGCCTTGGTTGGAAGGTTTCCCTAATGTCTCTCTGGGATTATGAAGTTTAAAAATCCAACAACACAAGCAGCAGCTAATCCAAGCCTCTGGCAGTGCTGCACTGCCCTGATTTCTCTCCTCTGAGCACCAGAGAAATGCCAGTTACCTCCCCCTGCAATGTCAGCAGGGCAGCCTCCCTTCCACCGCTCAGCCTCTCCTCTCCTGTGCACAGGCTGCTCTGGCTCCATCTGCTGCCTGCAGCCTTCCACACCTTTGCAATTGCTGCCACAGGGACTTCGGGTTCTTTCCAGGGACGTCTAATGTACTCATTCTTCAACAAAACCTCTTCAGAGATGTTGCACTGTGTAGGTTCACCATATTCCACGGATTTCAGCTCTATCAGTCTTTCTAGTTTAATATTTAAGAATGTTTCCAACTGTTACTGTACTGTACAAGGGACTGACAGTTTCTGACATTCTTCCCTTTTCAAGAAGTTTTAAAAAAATTAAAATAAATAAATAAATAAACAAATAAATAAATGTAGATAGATATTTTGTAAACTATCTTAATTAAACAGAAAAAGAAACCAAACAAAACCACCGAGATGCACCTTGTCTAATGATGTGGGACACATTTTGCAGGACTCCTCACTTCTCTGGGGGCCCAACCTCAAGAAGGCCCAGTCTTGATTGCTCTGAAACCCTGTTTCTGATCATCTTTGCTTCCATGAACCGCATGGTCTACATCACCAACAGACAGCTGGTAGAATGGTGGCTGCTGTTTCTCTCGCATCAAATCATTCCATATTTTTGCTGTTCAAGTCAGGAAATTGATTTCCTTTCTACCAATCTCTTCTTCTGTCAAATAAACACTGTTGAATGGCAAGAGGCTATAAGTATTTCAAAATCTCCCCAGTGTTACAGCAGTTGGGTCCCACATGCTAACTTCAGACATTTTCAGGAAATGAAAAAGCAGCAGCAATGTTTTCTCATGAATCCTCTGCTTCAGATTGTCTAGATATGGCTTGGAAGTATTTATCAGCCAAATTTTTGGTTTGCCCTATCTGCGTGGCAGCACTTGTCACAAATAGAACAGAAGTATCAAGAAATACCCACACCCTCTGAGAACACCCACATTTTAGGTGTCATCCATCTACCCACCCTCATCAGTAGGAAAAGCAGGAAGGTCAGTTATAGGTTACTGCCTTAATAACATTGCGCTTACTAACATTTCCTCTCCAGTTTGGTAACATTTGGGCAATAAAACTGACACAATCAAGTTATCATTCAATTTTCAGCTAAGATGGGAAACTGAAATGGGCCCTTTCCAATGGCATTCATTGTTTTCTTTTACCATTTACTACCAATTAAGAAGAACAGGGGAACCTGTATGAAGTAACATTTAACCAATGACAACCACATGTAATTAGGAAATGTCTGCAAGTGTAAAGCAAGGTCCATTTCTGCACAGAACAGATTTCTCAATATTAACAGCCCACAGGCGAGTAGTAACAGCAAAGTAGTATCAGACTAGAAACACAGATCCAACAGACCCAGCTCTTGGACAGCCAACACAGCCAGGCCTCCTGCCAAGCTCACTGATCCGTAGAGCCACCCAGCTTCCGGCATTTCCAACAACTAGGCAGCTAAAAGGAAGATATCAACCTCTTCCCAGCTGAGCATGTAGCAACAGCAGGAGCACAGTGACTGATCAAGGTTTGAAGTGTTTGCCACCTCCCCGAGGAACCCTGGCTTGAACTCTGCAGTATGAACAGCCCCAGCACACACCAACCAAAGTGGTAACAGATCATGTACATAAGGCATAAACAGTAAAAATCTTACCTTGGCTTCCTTCCTGTCTCAAGAAGTGAACTCGTGGTCTGAGTCTCCTCTCCAGAGGTAGCACCTCAGTGATTACTGAATGCAGTTGAAGTGAATCACACGGATACCAAGAGGAGATGCATTACAAGCCAAGCACCAGGTGGTGGGTGTCTAACAGGAGCCTGGATGGGCATTAAGGAACACCCAACCTCAACACTGTGGGGTAACTTACACACTCTGTGGTATCACAGTACTTCCTGGCAGTATCACTGTACTGTGGCTTAACTGTGCAGGCTTGGAGAGCACAGGAGAATCTACATCAGTGCAATCCAAACACAGTATGAAAACTCACTGTTAACCTTCAGTGTGGAGTGGCAACAACTCTGCATGGGACAGGACAAACTGTACAAGCTTGAACAGCAGCCCAGACTGCTCAACACCATCTCTTTCCCCCGGCTTTCTTGTTCTCCAGCTTGCAGGGCTGGGGCATTGAACACAAGAACAGTCACCAGCCTCACAAATACCAGTACTTCCCATATCCTTAAACAGGAACTACACTCAGAGCTAGTGAGCAAGAAAGGAAACAAAGTTGTGATGCTGAGTCTTATCTGCCTTCTGGAAAATAAATGGCTGCTAAGGGACTACAAGGGCTGATGGGCTGGGTTTTGTACTTGTGTGGAGAATTAGATTCTGGAAAAGGAATAAGTGTCCTGCCCATTGATTACATTATTAACAAAATGCCAACACAACATTTCACCTGAGAGGGCAAAGAACTGCTCAAACTGTTAGCCATCACCTATTCTTTGTTAGCAATTACCTAAATTCAGCAGTCAGCTCACATTTTGCTCAGAGCCAGTTATCTCCAGATTTGTGCACTCCTGGATCCTGCACAGTGCAAATGTGATCCATTTCTAGAATAGTTAGATAATCATATTTCCATCAAATTAGGCAGTTACACGTGGTACAGTGCTCAACTTGTCCTTCTACCAGCTGCTAAAGGATGGCTGACACCTGATCTGGCACAAAGCTGCTGGGGCACCAATAAGAGCACATTTACAGCATACCACTGCTGGGGGACGTGGCTGCAGGCATTCTGTCCCACACTGGCCCAAAAGACAAATTTACTCTGTTGTTCTATTCTGACTGAAAGCAGACTAAATATCGCTTTTGGCTAGAAAACTCTAACAGATATCGCTGTGACCTCCCAGCAAAATCGTCAGAAATCAGAGTTGACATCTGTGGAATTTCTAAGGGGAGAAGACAGTATAGTCCAAAACCACCAGCCAAAGAGAACTCAACTTGGAGCACAGCTTCGAGTTTATTACCAAGGATTCCACATATCATCCTGAGGACTGAGGGTACAAAAACAGCTGCGGGGCAGAGGTGAAGTGGGAACAGATACTCTAAGAGGATGTTTGGAAGCAGGAGTAGTTTTACTTACCAGATCTAAAAAACCCACTGTTAACCAGGTTTGGAAGCTTAAACTAGCACACATATCCCAGTTTTGCTGCCTTTACCAGAATTCAACTGAACCAGCAAATCAAGGCAGACATAAAGAGAACTAACCAGTGTGTTAATAGGTGCAATGCTGAATGAGCTACAGCTGCAAAAGTGGTGCTTTGACTGAGATTCTCTTTGACTGAAATGCAGGCATTTGCCGCAGCCTCTGCCTCAGGGTAAATGGACACACAGTACAGCTCAAGACATTCCAGCCTAAACTTGAATGAAATTTCCAGCGTGTCGGATTACACACTTGTATTGTTCAAGCAGCCGAGGCTAAACCCTTGAATAAATCAATAGCTTTGTGAAGCAAAGGTATTACTCTGGAGAAGTTGCACCTCACCCCTCAATCTCCCCATTCATCCTGGGGAGTTTGTAATCCACTCTGACACCGAGCTGAAAATCCTCCTGGTGCACTCAGCATTTTGGTGATTGTTCAATCCCAGACTCAGCCTAAACAAATGAGCATAGGGTGGTGGTCGGATCAATATTTGCAATGGAAAATCTCGTACAAAAGGACAAATTATATTGTGTACACAGCACTTGTTTTGTAATAGGACTGGCTGACTCTGAGGAAGGAGGGTGCAGACATGAGATAACACTCACTCAATGCAGGGAGCGTGTGGGGGAGTTCAGTGCATTCCCTTCCACTCTGCCAGGACACAAATGCTCAACAGCTGCATCTAAAGAAGAATTGTTCTGAATTTTTTAAGCTGAAAACAGTCCGTGGAGGAACTTCTTGGGAAACTGGTGAACTTTAACCTTCCCAGGATAAGAATGCTAACCTAAGTGTGAATGGGAAAGCTTTCAATGCACTGACAGACTTGAGAAGTGCTTTGTCTTTAGAGAAAGGCTGCACAGCTCTTGTTGTGTCTGAGCCCTGGGTGAGGGAGGCATAAGCGACAGTGACTGTTCCGGTAAGTGGCAGCTAAAGGTTTTACTAGATCACTGCTCAATTCAGCAGCCATGGGAAGATTCAAATCCGAAGAGGGAGAGAAGGCATCTGGAGAAATGCATCCTTCCTGCTCTGTAGGGTCCTGTGCCAGCTTTTATAACCAAAACACTTATTAGCACAAGTTCTAAATTTAATTTACGTTTCCTCAGTGTCTGTAATGTATCCTCAATGCACCACTTTTCAATGCTGTAGGTGTTACTCTACAGGGGGAAACAAAGGTAGCAGTGTAAATGCTGGATTTAAGCTTTCAAAATGGACATTGCACTTAAAGGGCAAAAACAGTTTACAGGGTGCAAGGCTACTAGCACCAAGCATGCTTCCCAAGGATGGGGCATTCTCCGTGTCCTGGAAGTACAAGGAGTGCTTAGTTCTACAGCATGTACTGGAAATTAACTCCTGTCTGCTGCCTGTGAGGTGCTTGATAAAAGGCTGGCACAGGACTCAATGCCACCTTTGCCACAGATGATTGATCCCTCCCCTACTCTCAGCTGAGACTGTATGAACACTACTCCACACACACTTCACGTGCTGGCAGACTTGTTCAATGCAATTCAATGGCAGACTCAATTCAGGTAAGAGCAGATTTTACTGCTTCCTTTGTCCAGTTGGGAGAAAATCTTCAGAACTCCATTTCAAAAGTCTTCTGGACCAGACTGCTTTTGCATGCAAGGCATTCTAGATACTGTCAAGCCCCACAACTGCCAGTGGTTTGCTTAAGTGTTTTATTTGCATGAGGGAAATGCGTTCCAGTTCTTCTGTCACAGCCTGACTTAGCAAAGGTCTGACAGGTCAGCTATCCTTAATTTTAATTAAATGCTTAAATTATTCTCTGAAATGGGGCAGGAGCCCATTTGGTAAAAAGAGTTGTACCTGAAGCACCACACATCCAAATGAAGGCAAAGCTGTCTATTTTCTGGAGTGCCAACATAAATTCCATGGTCCCACACAGCTGTGGCTCATGTTACTTCAAGCAACCCAGTTTGCAGGCTTCCCTCTGGCAAAGGAAGAAGTTTCAACTAAAAAGCTCTGATGTGTCTTTAGCATTCAGGGTCAAGAGAAGCAGATGAGAGAAAATGTGTGGTTCAGTGCATATCAGCAGAAAGAAGTGCTTCTTTGCTTGCTCCAGAAGGATCACCAAGTCTCAGGACCCCAGGCAGGAGCTCTGATAGTTTCTCACTTGTGCAGGTTAAAGTTCACGTCCACGCTTTATCTACAAACTCAGACCTGCTTTTAAATGATGAATAAACTTGGTGTTCATCTACAGTGTAAATACCCCACACAAAACAACTTAACTTCTATCCTGGAGTCCAGACACTGAAAAAAGCAACATCTGTTGCCAGGCACAGATCCAGCAGGGATTACTGCAGTCACAGCAAGGACTAAATCAAAGGCATCTGCCTAGGCTAAATATGCATTGTGAGCACAAAACCCATATTGTGAAGGCAATTATCAGACTTAAGAAATAAAGGAGTGGATTGACAAAACTAGTATTTACCTCTGCCACCCCAGGCAGCTGCCAGGACATTAAATATGCTCAGGGTGCAGCACACAGCCACGGAGCAGCTGTACAGCTGTGCTTCCCCAGCAGGTCCTCTTCCACCTACTAACAAGTGGCCTGCAATTTAACCTTATTTTAAACACCAAACCTTGTGTTGAGGTATACAGAAGGAAACACTACTTGCTACAGGACCACCTCAGGACTATCTTGCAGGTTTTTTGCAGATAATTCTTTCTGCAAATCCCTTCATGGGGAGGTAGAAGGGCAAGGTTTACACCTAATGCTGGCTATGGCACAGGCAAACTATGACTGCCCCATCAAAATCAGATCATATCCAGACTTTCAACAGATCAGCAGCAACATAATTCTGCGACCTGCCAGAGTTTGCTCTCTCCTGATCAGTCCCATCAATAAAGAGTAGTCCC
Source organism: Dicaeum eximium (assembly GCA_013396995.1). Lineage (NCBI taxonomy): Eukaryota > Metazoa > Chordata > Aves > Passeriformes > Dicaeidae > Dicaeum > Dicaeum eximium. The sequence continues at coordinate 153,184 of VWZP01000091.1, read as the reverse complement.
AAAACTGAGACAGACAAATAGCAAACCCACTTACCACAACAGACATGAGAGATTGGTGCTGAAGCAGTCCAGGAATACGAGACTGATATGCAGGACAGTGGGGAACAGGCTAAGACTGCCAGCACCTCACCCTCCCACAGCCAGGCACGGCCTACAGACACCAGTTATGTTGCCACTTTATAGGGCACCACATCACCTCAACAGTTTGGCAGAGGAAGCTTTGTTCTCACATCAATTCAGATGTAGCACAGATGGAAGTCTGCTCTGTGCCTTTTGGCAATAGCACAAGCTTACGTCACTGTTTAGAAGATGCTGCCCCCAAGAGAGCTTTCCAACTGCTCAATACAGCTCCAGGGAAAACAGATCAGCTATGAGAGGCTGCAGAGATCAGCAAGGAAAGATTACCAACATGGGTTTTGTAAAAGACCGTAGAAGTAAAATTAAGCTTATTATGTGTAGCAAGGACAGCTGCTCCAGTCAGTAGGAGTGGCACTCAAGAGCAAAGACTGCAAGAGGCAGGGTAGAGGCTCAGGTGGCATTCTCCAAGCACTGCAGTCACCCCACAGTGATGGTGCTGCCACTGCAGGACACAGCACAGGCAACACCAAAGATCCACTGCACTTGCAGACTTGTTATGCATTCCAGAGGGATTTGTCTCAGGCTCAAGATTAAGTCAGTCACAAGATCCACCAACTGCACTCTGAAGGCTATCAGTAATACTATTATCACAAGTACTTATCTCAAATCTCATCTGAAACTGCAAGTACTGAAGAATCTCATGAGCTGTCCTCTTCTGGCTATCAAGGCATAAATTTCTTTTTTCACTAGCTTTGTTAAATTGAGCTTGTCTGAATGAGACCCTCCAATTCTCATGAGCCTCCTATTAGGGTGCTGCCTGAAAGGCAGTAAAGCACAGGACTTGCACTGCAATGTACTTAAATCACTTTAATAGCAGTGAGAACAACAAAACCCAATATAAAAAAAGCCCTGAAGGCAATTCTAATTTCCTGTGTTAAACCCCACTGGATCAGGTAAGGTTTACTGCTGCAAGCGAGCTCCATGCTTGTGTGCTCCATGCAGCACACACAAATTCACTCAGTCTGAATAACTTCCTGTGCAGTCTGCAGTGAGCCCTCTCAGACTCTTCAGCTACAAGACAGCCAAGAACTTAAAAGACTAGACACAGGAATCAAGGAAAAAAAAGAGCTATAATGAAACAAAATCATCCCTTGTCACCTAAAATACACTGTCAGATATGAATGTATTATTTAGGAAGGCCAAACTATAGCCACACCAACACTCCTGCCTAATGCAAGCCAAAGTTTATTAATTTTTTTCAGTAAGGGAAGCAACAGACCTACACCACTGGTCCTCAGTTTCAGTTAATCACATAAAATGTGGTGTATTAGACCCTAGCAAGTCTGTGTTTGGTTGGCTTTTTGGGGAGGAGTGTGGGGGCATGTATGAAGTTTGATTATGTATTTTAGAAAACCCAACCACCACCGTAACTTCATTCACACATCCAACACCTACTACAAACTGTGCAATGCAAGGAGGTCACTGGTTCCTAGAAAAAACTAATTCACAGCAGTTAAAAGTTCAGTTGAGTTTTGCTTAGATTATAAAAAAAAGTCTAAAATATTGAGTAGTTTCCACATTCCATTACAATTATTCTGCATTTTAAAGAGGAAACAGACACTTCCTTAATTTACATGCAAGTACTGTCAAGTCACCTGTACTTCAAATTCATGTCTTCCAGCAAGATTAACAAGCACTGCACTGTTATCTCCCCCAAACTATCCTCATTTCAAAGGGGTATGTGCAGGCTCATGACTCTGGAGCTTCTTCCTACTTTGTAGTTGCTAAGAGCCTGACCACCTTTTTAATCATCCTTAGCCTTGTTTTGTGCAACACAGGTCTGTCTTAAAACTTCTCCAGGCTGGTTTTTATAAGGCAGGGTCCTCTCAATCTTATTAGTTCCGTATTTACAATATGCAACACAATATGAAGATAATAAAATTCAGTGAGCAGGCTTGCTTCCATTGGGAAATCTGATGCCACAGTCAGGAGGCCTCTGGGTTGAGCCACATGCTGTACTAAGAATGAAAATCTATGTCCCAAGGGAGTATCATTTGAAATCCAGTTTTAGAAGTTAACAGAATTCCATAGTACAATTCTACGGCAGTGTAACAGCACTGAGAAAAAAAATCTCCCAACAAGCTACACTGGCCTCAACAATGTGTACACATTAAAATTTTCTTTTTCTGAGTGATGTTTCTTTAGTTATTTGAGATTATCTTGATGTATGTCAGTTTAGCTGAGCATGTCTGCTTTGTACATAAGCAACTGGTAAAAATTCTGAGCATTCCTAGTTTCTGCAAAGGAGGAGGAACCTGAAGACACAAAGTAGGGCAGTGACTAAGTATCTGAATAATGCAAGACATTAAAACATAATTAACATACAGCAGTTACAGTAAAGCTATTCATTACCCACTGCTTAGAGGCAACAGTCTTCCTTAATTGTATGCACAAGATGTTAAGTTTCCATCAAGTTCAGCCAAGTTTGTTGTTCTGTATTTTGCTGCTATTGTTTCACATAAAAAGAACAAATACAATACAATCAGGTTTCCAGCAAACCATAAATACAGATCTATTGAAGTGAAGCCACCCAAAATTGTTGTTTTCACACAGTTTGTGTGCCCAGCACACCCAGACTCCATTGGACATAATACATTGGAACCTTAAACAGAAAACAAGACATGTTTATAGGGAGGATATACAGAGATTTATTTAATCAGATTTACTATTTACAGTTGAGATCACTTTCACATACTACTTTGCTACTCTATGTGGCTACATTGTTTCCAAACCAATTCAAGGTCTACAGACTAACAATTTACTCAACACATAAACGCTCTTCATAGAAAAATGAAATATATCATTATAGAACAGTAGTGCATACATTATACTCCTGAAAAGCCAGCTTGTATTTTAAACCACTAATGTTTGAAAGACTGGATCTCTGAAGGTCAAAATTGCAGTCACATAATCCTGAAATTGGTTAGTTAGTGTTTTTGTTGTTTTTTTTTTTTCTTAAAACAATTTGTTTATATATAAAGTGTACTGGACTTAAGTTTTTTTTTTTCTTTTTTAAAAGTGACACTGGTGAGGGGCAAGATTAAAATATTTTTTTCTTTTCAAATTAAATACAGCTGGCTTCCTTTGTACAACTTTGGCCAGAAAAGCTCCATGAAGTGAAGGTTTAAGACATCTTCCTTCTATATGCAAGAATCAGCCAGTTAATGCTTAGAGGTAATCTACCAAATTAGGCACACATCCTTTGACTTTCATATCAACCAAATTACACTTAACTTGCAAACGGTTCTGAAATTAGAAAGTTTACTAGGATACTAAAACATTTAGATACATGAATAGCTGGCTAAAACAGTGAAAGTCACAGGTAATTATATGGGTTTGTGTAAAGCTGTTGTTTTGCCCATCACCAGTGCACAGTGCGGCTGCCCTCATGTCTGAAAGGTGTGCTTGGACTAAGCTTGGGGCAAGAAAGCTATGGAAGTAAACCTGGCCCATTCACCTTCCACAGAAGTGGGGGGACTGAATTGCATGTCTGAATTCTCTTCTAGGCATAGGTTCCACCAGCAATGAGAAGCTCGTAGGCAGGATCCCGACTCCTCCTACATAGAACTATACAGGCACACAACATGCCCAGAAGCTAGGGAGAAAAAAAAAACAGAACAAACTTGAGTACAAGGAAGATGCTTCAAGAGACTCAACCTCAGCACAGACTGTCAGCATGCTTCAAGACTGTAACATAAATGGCAACAAACAACTGTTCCTGAAAGAGCCTTGGTTCCTGCTGCAAACTCCAAGGGCCACAAACTTCAGCCTCATTTTCTTACAAGATGATCCTGGACATCTAAAGCAAAACTTTTCTTTGGTCAGCCACTTGTATTCTGCCTCAGTAATTCAGACTGAGATGGAAGAAATTCCTAATGAAAGGTACAGATTTTTAGATACCATATCTGGTATGGAAAATCCAAGTGCAATTCATATGCATCAGCCTAACTGCTGTGATGAGAATGGATTTGAAACAGATTTCATAAAACTCTCTCTGTGAACACATCATATTAGAAAGCTTAAATCTAAAGCAAATAATTCACTTTTAGACATGCCAAAATTCACAGTACCACAACTGTGCTGGCATGCTTGTCAGGATTTAGGGTATGATCATCCTGTGTCCACTTACAAGACTTAAACCATGTGAATAATGAGGGATACAGGGCATGATATTTATAAGAAGTTGCATGTTTACTGAAGGTAGAATAAGACTATACCTACTAAAAAATACCAGGCATAGTGTTGTGTTCTGTGGCTTCCAGTAAAGTATGAGATTGTATTGATTTGGTTGTATGCATAGAAGTTTATTCACAGATGCAAATACTTGAGGAGGCTCCTGTCCTATCCCTACATTATAAAGCACCAGTCTAAAGGTAACTTGATTTCTTAAAAAAGAACCTACTCCAAAAATACACCGCAAAAAACCCCCTTCAGACAGAAAGCAAAAAAGAATGAAATGAGTGAGCAGACAATCAAGTGTAGATCTTCCTCTCTGATACAGCAAAAGCCCAATGAAAACAGTACTGGGACAAAAGGAGAAGTACTGACTCTTTAAAAATACAGGCCAATACAAACATCAGATGTGTAACATGTTTTGAAACTAAATGATGGTACATACAAGATAGTATTCCAGTCTGCTGAGAGACTGAGAACAGAATGCTTAAAATCTAAATACACAGTGGTTAGGAAGGGGCATGATGAAATTCTATTATGAGCTTTTAATTTCCTGGAAAGGAACAAGCTGTAAAGATCAACACTCTTCTTTGTCTGCAGTGAATTATCTGCTTTGGATCTATAACAGAAACCAGCTCAGGTTAAACAAGCATATGGAGAGTAACATAGTATGGCACTTCAGCTGTTACTAAAAACAGCTCCTTTCTTCACTCAGGTGCTTCCAGCTCACAGACTGACTCCTAAGTACATGACCATAGAATCATGGAATGGTTTGGGTTGGGACAGACCTTTAAAGGCCATCATCCAGTCAAGCCCTCCTGCAACAAGCAGGGACATCAACTACATGCGGTGCTCAGGTTGATGAAGTAGTATCAGAGCAAGAGGAAACAAGTCACATGAGAGAATGACTCATCATCAACACAGCCCTTCTAAGTGAGGAGGAAATATCTACAATTAAACCCACTTCAGTTAAGACTTGTAAAATGGAGACTTTATGGTGGTTTCCAGTGGCTACAGAATTCTGATGAAGGCTCACAGCCTGCAAGTACAAAAACTTCTCTGCTGTTCAAAGCCAGGATAAAATGAGAAGTGCAGAGCAACACCTCCTTTAGTCTTCTACTACAATTCAGTCTAGCCACGTACATCAAATGAATAAAAACAGATGGAGCACATTTACAGTTATTTGCACAAAGACAACCCTGTTCAATTACTCCCTCGAGACATTTAATTTATACAGAGTTGTGTGAAATCTCAAACATTCAGGTACTACAGTAAAACCTCATGCAATTAACTTCTAAGTTACTATTTAAACCATTTATATCCTTTAGGAGGTCTCTGAGCATACTCCTAGAATTCACTATAAACAAAGTGACTCACATACCTCAATGTTCTCTACAGACATTTATTACGTCACTTTAAAAAGTGCTAGCACCTCTAAACATTTTAAGGCATTTCAGTCTGTTTCTCTTTGGTTGCTATTTAATATTGTGAACAGCTATTTTAGACATCTACATTCAGGAGGTTTGTTTAGTTTTTAATTTTGGTTTTAATTTGCCTGCTAACAATACCTATATTCAATCTCTCCCCAAACCAATTTTGTACAAAAATTCACTGGCTGTATACACATGTGCCCTTTGTAAATGATCACCAGCCACAAAAGCTATGTCTTTGCTCCCTTCAGTTTGCCTCCTATCTATTAACAGTTCTGTGCTGTCACTGTGGCTGGGACCAGGGAATTATTGCACACTGGAAGATCCCCATGGTAACTGAAACATAACATACCAAAAATTACTTCTATGCAGAAAAGACTAAGTTGTTAATAAATTTCAAGCCTTGCAAAAACACTCTTCTTAGTCTTTTAATTTTAAAGCAATTACTGAAGGCTAGATTTGTTGACTACAGGCTATCAGAGGAAATGAACTTTGAACAGCCTCACTGCATAACCAAAAAATCTGTTCAGAGGGGACTGTGCAGCCACCATAGAGAAGGTAGCAAAATTCACCAAATGGTAAGAAAAACATAAGTATTCCTCTAAGTTTACAGGGTATGACCCAAGTTGCAGCCGTGGGCTGAAGTTTAGATTCTATCTCTCCTTCAGTTAGCCCACACACCATTTTGCTGAGAATTGGGCCAAGTACATAGTTGAATTCTGTATGGCAAAGACAAGTATGTCAGAACTTACATCTGAAATTTCAGGAGATAAATAATAGAACAGTTTGAACAGAGGGATGCAAGCAGCCACACTGCCACTGCAAGCATGTGTCAGAAACTTTGGGCCAGGGCCAGAAAGGGTAACTGTGCTGCATTTTGGGGCAGACCTGTTCATCAACCTGCAAAATCCAAAACTGAGAGAAATGCCTTCTCTTAGGATTCACCTCGGTCAGTTTGATAGGATACACTTTTTTTCTGACACAAAAACAATTTGTCACAATAACTGTAGTTGTGATAAGACATTTTCAGTACACAAATACACTTCATTGCTCAAACAGACCAAGTATTGCTTTAACAACTGAAGTTTTAAGAAAGACAATTAAAACTATACCTTCCTTACAGGAGACTGAGCACAGATCTCACCAAATTTGAAGTTCCAGAGCTGAAGTAGTCTGGGTCTGAATAGTTCAACAACATGACTGTATAGAGTACTATAAATACAGCCTTGTAACATTGAAATACAAAGGGAACCCTATTTTCATAGGCTGTTTGCAAAAGATTATTTGCATTCAAACATAGAATTCAGCTCAAAAGCTGCTTTTGAAAACAAAAGTGCTTAAATTGTCAGATTTGACAGGTATGTTTTCTGAATTCAAATGCTATTAAGAGCACTAAAGTAACTTTGAAAAGTTTTTAAGTCTCCTAGGATTCAGCATATGTACTACACTGCTCAGAGACCATAACATAGGCATAGTCTGAAAATAATGTCATTAATAGGTCTGCCAAAGGTCTGCCAGTGTATGAGCATTCAAAATTTCAATTTTACAAATATGTTTGGGAGACAGTTCTAATATTTTTTTCCTTCCTAAAAATTTAATAAATACTAATATACACATTATTTCCTCAGTTACGTTTTTATGACCAGGGTAACTGTAACAAGGTTCATGGAAGGGTCTGCAGTTTAGAGCCTCTTTAAGTCCAAAATCCAAGAAATCTTCAAGACACATAGCAAACCTCAGTTGCACACGAACAGAGTACACTATCAAAAACCTTGGTGAATCTCCTGGATGGTCCTGACATTATTTGTACACCACGAAGCATAGTTAAGATGATGTACCTCTAAAACAGCATGAAGAATGAGCTGTTTATAAAGTTGGAGATGAAACACTATGCAAACTCTTCAAGTGTTAAACGCCATCAGAAGACATTTATGATACTTGATACCTCGGTAATGAAGTTTTCACAAAATAATATACCATTTACATCAGCGTGGATTACTGCATTTAACACTGACTCTTTAGCTCTAACAGAATATACATCCACATAGCAGTGGGAAGTTTTGTGTTAAAGGATAATATCTGTATGTGCATACCTGTAATAATCTGTATTGCAGTTTAGATCTACTTCGAAAGAAGTTAACAAATAAAGAACATTCTCTTACCTGAATAGCAGCAAATGCTAGTGCTGCCCAGATGACATACATCATGATCTCCTGAAGCTTCTTTACAACCAGAGCCTCACACCCCTGAAACAAGTAGGCTTCTTATGTATCAATCTGGCAACCATATTTAGACACATCAAAAAACCCCAAAAGCATGACACAGATAATGCTAATACTAAAAAAAAAGTAACTGGATGAAAATTACTCACAGATGAAAAGAGGAGAGAGGGAGAGAGAGGATTAACCACATCTACTTTCTGTTAAAGCAAATACACCCAAGATTTGATTTCTCCCAAAGAAAATGAATTATCAGCGAAAGCATGTGGCTGTGTCAGCTCATGTTGTGGCTGCCTTACCTCCGAATAAAGGTCCATGGGGCGGGTCAAACTGCCAGTGCAATTGCTGAGGGCTGCTTTGCAACAGCTGAGGGGCACACTGTTGTTTTTAGTTTGTTTGAACCAGACAGTATTCTCCCAGTCTGAATAGTTATGGATCCCACAGCAAGACAGCTGGAAAAATCAGACAAGTAAAGAATTCAATTCTAACTGCAATACTGAGAAGACAAGTATATTATATTCCATTGCAGAAAAATACTTAAGTACTACATATTTGAATAAAAGCACAGATTGATAGATAGCTAATTATATAAGAGTTTATCTCCCCATCAGCAATATCCTAATATTAACTTTAACCAAGTTAAGTTATTTATTGTCCATTCAGCAATGTCCTAGGTTTGCCAGAATGGGGGAAGGACACCCACACAAGCAGCAGAGCAAGGGTATCCGTGTTTTAAGCACAGAAAGCAGCAGGAAATTGGCATATGTCTCTCTTTCTCACCTGCCTCTGTACATAGTCAATAGCACGACTGGCTGCGTCGGGATTTGTCCCATTGTATCCATTGTATACTTTCTGAATCCTGTGATCAACTTCATCCTCCACCTAGGAAGGGGTAGGAAAGCATCTGCATTAGCTCACCAGCAGAAGTAGCATAGGTTAGGTAACATTATTTTGCTTCCAGCTACAGCATTTCAGGAAACCAAGGTAACTCCATCATCTGAAATCAGCATAATTCAGTGGTACAGCTTCCTAAAGCTCAAACCTTGACTTTTGCAAAGATGCTGCCAACTTGCAGCTAAGGGAGAAGGAAAATCCAGGCAGCTACCTTCTAGACTTTAGGCAAAGTAGCTTTGTACTGTCTCTCTGAAAAGGAACATGCTTTTCCTGTGACACTGTGGCAGACATTTCATGAAGTTAAGGGCTCTCCATAAGAGCATGCACTCACCTTTTTACTTCAAGGTTCCAAACCAAAACCATTGTAACCATCTGGGCTAACTCATTCCCATTGGGACTGTGAGGATATCAGGATCAAAAGGTACTAAGTCATACCACCTACTCTTCTGGTTGAAGCACAGGTAAATAAATTCTCAAAGATGCCTTCTGGTTGACCCTACAGTGACCAAGCTCTCTGTTCAGCCCCAGTCTCCCAGGACTTCCCAAGGAACACCGAGAGCACTACATTGTGTACAGCAACATTTACTGCAATAGGTCTTAGAACTACTGCAAATGAGTTAAGATGCTGTCAAGTATCTTACTGGATGGCACTCAAGAACCATCACTTGTCCCCTCAAAAGACATTCTATGATGCCTAGTTTGGAGGAAATCTTACCAGAACCTTTTAAGTACTATATTTTACTGTAAACAATTACTTAAATAATACACAGTTTAGTGTAGATAAACATTTGTGCAATTTTAAGATTAGCTGATTTGATTTTTTCTATCACATTCAACAGGAATTATGTGCAAGGCATGTAATTTTAGGACTGAGCACTAAGCATGCATATTCTTCAGATTTGCAAGGTACAGTAGGAAGGTCTTGTCAACACATCATTCCTTTAAATATTTTAATGGAAGAATTTTCTGCAGCAATAGCATGAGCTGAATTCCACCACCACCTCCTCCTCAAGAATGCTGCCTATTTCAAGATAAGTATGCATAAAAGTCAATTTAGCCTGCACAGGCAACTTGTTTCAGAGCAGTTTAAAATCAACTGTTTGATGATTTAACTAATTTGATTTACAACTCCAACTCATAACAAAACAGCTGTTCAATTTGTCATACACATTTTAAAATAATTTATTTCAGTGCTTGTTTGGCTTGCGGTTCAATCAGGACAACATTATGCCTGAAAACCATGCAAATTCCATAAGATCCAAAGAGAAATCACTAGCTCTAGTTAATTGGCAGGTTTAATGAAAAATGAAGAGAGTAAACCCCTCCACCCTGAGGAAAAAAGCCCGCAGGTCCTCAAACAACCAAGCCTGCTTAATCCCTACTGGTACTTCCAAAAAGCCTGACTTTTACAGCTAAGGACCAATGCTGGAAGGCTCTGCAGCAGCTCAGCCCATCTCAGCATGGCCTGGGCATGTTTCACATGGTTCTGAAAGAGTCTGAACAGGACCAACACACAGGTTTACAGAGGCATGCTGGAAAATTAAGTGACTCTAAGATCAATAATGGTATCTTAAGAGAGCACAGGGCCACTTCCTTGAGGCATTATGCTCAATGTTACTTGGTACTACTAACAACTGCTACAACTTTAATGTTTCCTCTTGTTTTCAAGTTTGTACAGTGAACACAAAGTACTTCTGACATGATTCAGGTGCCTTTAAAAAAACCTAAACAAGGCTCCCACATGGTATACATACCATGTCCAATATACATACCATACAGACCAAAATTAACAAAGCACAAAGCTGACTTATTTATCCTGGCAAAAACAACCAGAAGGCTAAGCAGACTTTCTCTCCCAGCTCACTGGTAATTTTATTTCTCTTCATTTCTGTTGCACTTGAAACAATAGTTTAAGATGCTAGATACTGCAGGGTACTAGAAAATTGCCATATTTACTAACAAAACTTGTCTGTTCTTTCTAAAGATTTAAGGCTCAATTTTCAAATACTGACTTCCACAAACAGCTTAATGTAAGATCATGCTGCCACCAAAACCATGACATTCCCTCTTCTCACAAGCTCTGGCGCCGCATTACCTATTGCGGTGAAAACTGCATGAGAGCAAACCAAAAAAAAGAGAAGCAACAGGAACACACATCAGCGCAAGGAAGATCCATGCATCTGCTTGTATCTGCTGTGAATACTGCTCACGGAAAAAGGGCAAGTCTCTTCAAGATGGGAACATGGAAGACACTAAGATGACTACTGCTTAGTCCAGATCAGATCCATGGTAATTCCTGCACATATTAAAGTATACCTTGGCAAGTATTGAAACAGAATGAAACCATTCAGATCAACATGTAAGAACCCACTTCCTACTCCCCTAGAATTGTAGTGCTTTCCTCAGTGGCTTCTAAGGTCTACTTCCACTACAAACTTGATAATCCCCAGTTCACTGTCTCAATCACTGTTCAATCATCTCAGTTCACTGCCAGGATACCAGAAATCAAATGCAAAGCATGAGAAAAACATATTATGACTTCAAGCATAGCCAGTAGAGCACTTCTACTGAAGCAGCCTATTCTAATTGTTATCCACCAGGTCTATAACAAACACTTGAAGGTTATATAGTCAGCTGCTTACTCAAAGCAGCCTTCCCTGGGACCCAAGCAAAAACACCACTTTTACTCCAAGCTGTCTCCCCATTTGTTCCTGCATAGCAGGAGAAAGCAAGGAGGAGACAATGCTGAACCAGTGAGACCTGTGTTGTTCACAAAAGGCCAAAGAAAGATAAATGGTACTGTAGTTCAGCTTGCTGGTAAAATATCCCTGATTGTCCTACACTGCAAACATGCTCCACGTCACAGCTAAAATGCCTTCTCTCTGGTATTTTTTTTTTTTCCCCCCCCCAGAATTCAGATACAGACATATCAACAGCCAGTAAACTGTGCAAGTTAGAAATTTCTTCAAGCTACAGTGTGGCATCTCTAATACCATGCAGTGTATTTCTGCCATATATTATGCTGGAAGAAACATCGCATTTAATTTTTCTGGTCCTGTTTCTTAATTCCATTAAACAAGCAGTGGGAAAAGTTGTAATTTGTTTAGCTATAATCCCTGTCAACAACCTGAGTAATGCTAGAAAGTATACATTAACACATTTAATCTATTTCATTTTGTTATTATGCAGCGTTAGTTTGCACACCAAAACACATGACAACATTTAAATTATAACATATCCAAAAAATATGTCCTATGTTTAAACATTGTGTAGCTGCAATCATTCAAAAAAATCAAAGCATAAATAAATTAGAAGACCATCTGGAAAACGTTAAGGGACCAATTACTGTGACTCCCTTCTCCTGTTTAACTGTTAATGATATGCTCCAGGTAATTTTTTGCCTACAAGATAGCTCTCTGCATTGACATTCTATATTTTAAGGTACCAGTATCACAAATTAATCCTCTCGGACGTCTGATTTTAATCCCTTAACAAATACCCATTAATAGCTCTACAGAATTAAACACAGTAAAGATTACACTTCTGTATTATGGTTGGAGTTCACAACAAAACGTTTACTGAAACTGAGAAGTTCTTACCTTTGCTCTGTAAATGTATCCAAGAACCACAACCACAACTTCGGTGATAAAAACCAAGAGCAAGATGATCACAAACTGCAAAATACAATAGAGAGTGTTTGTGCAAATAGTTTTATTCATCTGCCTAATGGACGTCTCCACATAGATTTTTTGAGACAAGATTTTGATTTAACAGATAATTTAATGCAGGCACTTAAATTGACCAAATGAGAGCAGAATTCATTCAAGACACTTCAGTGTTCACAGCTTCATCAAGTAATAATAAGCTGCCCAGTCAGGCAAGTCCAGCTGTCATTAGTACTGAAAATACCATACTGCAGGTCTTTAATCAAGTGTTTCTTTCAATCTTCTTTGTTAGATAAATAGGAATGTCTCATCAAAGAGGCTTTCCAGGCAGTTACTTAGAGTGATAGATGGACTAAGAGAATGCTTCTTCAGATTAAGCCCTGTAACAACTGGAAAAGACAGCAAGCTAAGCATTTGTCTTGCTATGTTTAAGAACACTTTTAAAGAAGTCAACACAGCATTCAACAAAAGAAGTCCCAAACCTCCTTGTGGGGACAACTCAAATACCAGCCTCTCTTCTTCCCTACCTAGTTTTCAAGCCAAAATTACAGTTCAAACACTTGGAAACACAGGTCATAAAATACTGCAAACCAAATGTCCCAAATAAGCCATGAAGAAATAATCAGGCATTATGACAACCCTCAGCTAACTCTGACACAAGACACTTAAAGCAAGAAGGCTCCTAAATAACTTTTCTCTCCCTCCAATTCAGCTTTTCAAGCACAACAGATAAAAGTGAGATTTAAAAACTGTTATGACTTAATCATATGGTTTTACATTTTTTAATGAGATTACCATAGTTCTAAAAAAGGTAAAACTGAGATCTTCTGCTGCTATAACTGCTTAATTTAACACCTTTATTCAGAACAGAAAATTGAAACAAGATGTTCCTAACAAAATTAAGCAGACAACTTTTAAAGCCATAAAGAAGAAACGTTAAGTAATATTTTAGGTTTATTAAGAGAGAAGGCAGCCAAATATACACCAGGCCAAGACTCTGTAGGAGCTCTGCACTTACCGTAGCCAGTCCACAGCGACTCTCACGAATGGTAGCGCAGCACCCAATAAGTCCAATAATAAAAAGCAGCGTTCCCACAGCTATGATGATAACAGCTGGAATTAGCGTATAGACATCTTCAAAGAAGTGATTATAGTCGTCATATGTGATGAACACATAGGCTCCCACGTAGCACAGGATGCCTGCTGCCGCCTACAATAGACAAAAAAACATGGTAAATTCCTTGGAACTCCAAGCCCTTCCTTCAGCAAGGTTAAGGATAACATTTATTTTATGAAACACCATAAAGTAGTGTTCCTCAGAAATTCTGCCAGTTACTATTTATGACTATACTGTTAGAATAAAATATATAGACACAATGTAAACTTCAACCTCTGCTATGGAAAGATGAACTGCTAGAGACAACAGCATTTCTGAAGGGCTCATAGCACCGGAAAAATCTGATTCCAACCAGAAAGCAGGCAGAAACAAACCACCAACTACTAAAAGGCAGAAGCAAATACCTACAGAAATGTACCATAAACTTGCAAAATTCATGTTTTCAGAAGGACCATTTTGTACAACAGTCCTTTTTAAACAAACAAAAAGTAAGCTTAAAGTTACTGCAAAATAAGCTCTGTAGGGTGAATCTGCAACTATGTAGATTTAAACAGTAAGACAAACTCTTACATCAACCTGCCATGACCTTGCCTCCCTTACAGTTAAAACGATCCCAACGCAACAGTACTTTCAATATGTTTAAGCTGAGCAGAATTAGTAAGAGACAACTGTTGCTTGAGGAGCCAACTAACACATTTATTTTTAAATACAAGGGCCTTATCAGTTTGTGCTTTACAAATGTCTTTTCTAACTGTCCTCACACTTGCTGCAGAACAAAATATCTATTTGCAATGATGAGCAATTTAATCTGACTATATCATGACAGGCTTTTCCAATGTCCCAACACAAGGCTGAGCTAAAACAATGCACTCTGAAGATATGATGGCTGGGCTATGACCTGGGGAATTTCATTTTGCTGTGAAGGGTAGTGTCCCTATTACAACACAAGAGCTCTCTCAACTGGAATGTGACACACTGCAGCTCCAATCTGAGGGAGAACACTGCAGGCTGCCTCCAGCCAATGCTCCCACTCACAGGCCTTACAACTACCCCCTCCTGGCACTGTGAAGAGGAGGGCAGACACATACAGCTGCTTCCAGTAGCAAGGCTGGATTGTGCTAGTGTACAATCAGCGCAATATTGTGCTCACTCAATAATTCAGTCGAGGAGGACATCATTTAGCCCAGCTGCCTGCGGAAAGCAGGGTCAACAGTGAATTCAGACCAGGTTGCTCCAGGCTCTGTCTCAAGTCTTAGAAGTCCTTCCTTGGGAAGCCTCTTCAGTGTGGCACAGAACAAGACAAGCCACAAGACGAAAGGTATCCAGGATTTCAGCCCTGTTTGCCACTACATACTAGATGTATTGCAACATTACTGCAACTCCTTTCTATAAAACAATAGTGCACAACCACTACCAGAGTATTACTTTATGTACGGAATATTCCCTGCAGCGCTTAGCTACAGAAACACTATGTCAAAGATATTAAGAGCCAGCTCAAAAGTATCATCATCTGCATGGATTTGAGCAATACATTTGACCTCTTCACCTCTCTTTCTGTAGCAAATTGTAGTTGTGTACTCTGCAGGAATCTTAAAGGCATCCAGGAGGCTCACCTTCATCCAATAAAAGGTGCTATGTACATATGTGGGAAAACTGAAAATTCAGTAACAAAGACCAAGAGCAAGACATCTTTTCCAGACAAGAGTGAACAAGCTATTGCAAAATCACCCCCTTGCACAGAAGATGTTGAAATGCTACTCCATCTGTACAAACCCTACCATATTAGGTACAACATGGCAAAATGCAGACACACACTTTCTGTACACAAAGCAAAGATTCAAAGTAGTGTCACTGAACAATGGAATTACATTAACTGTTGCCTAGCAATGAAGCATGTGAATGGCAGGCCAGTGATGTAATCTCCTATTTCTAAGAACTAAAATGCTTGTTAGAAATATGGTATGTTACAAGGTGGCAGATGAAAAACCACAGCTGTGGTTAGCATCAGGCAAAGAATATATATGACAAAGCTGAAATCAGAACCATTTGTGAACTCCTTTGTCCTTCTTTTGTTGTAATTTAATTGGCTTCCTCTTTGTTGAAGAAAAATCTGGACCATAAACTGCATAAGCACACACATTTGAAGGATGTATTTGAAGTAAAAGGAGTTTAGCCTTAAAAAAAAATCTGTCTACAGGCCTTTCCTTCCCTATTTCATGAAGCACATGCATTTTAAGAAACATTGCTTTTGCAGCCTTTAGACAGATTAAAAGCCGGTTTGAAGACTTCATTAAATCCCTTCCACACATGGTACAAGAATGACTACTCATCCATGACAGCACTGGGCCTCAGGTTTTGCTTCTGAACAATGCTGAGGAACTGATGTTTCTGAAATAGACAGTGCCTCTGATGAGGTGACTATACTCTTCAGAATTACTGCTGCTACCTCTTCAACAAGTAATCTGCAGGAGGGGAAGGTCCTGAGAGCAGAGGTACCTGCTGGAGCTTGCACAAGGTTTAAAAGCCATGAAGATCAGGAACTCCTTTCCCCATGTAACACAGTTGAACACTGTTTCTGAACAGGTACAGGACTTAGTCTATTACAGAACAATGGAAACAGCAACATTACCCAATTAGTTTACAAGTAAACAAGTTTGAAATGTCCCCCTTTTCCTTTCACATCACAACCATGGGACTGAGTGCTTATTTCAACCTGCTCTAAACCAGGAAGGGAGAGGTCTCTGAATTATTTTGGCTGGGATGAGGAAAGTGCTTTTGAAGCAATCCTTTTTGCTCACCTTTTGATGATTTTCTCTTACTACCTTCTGGTTTGCATCACTGAACAGTCTTAGGAGTGTGTAAGAGGAGTCACTTTGGGTGAAACTAAGCCAGAAGACAAGCCCAGTTCCTGTGCTGACTGCTCAGAGGTGTTCAGTCACTGAGACTGCACCGGCCCGAGCTCCCTCCCTCTTCAGAGCTCAGCAGTTCCAACACGGGGTCTCAGCACACAGTACAGTGTCATCCACTGATATAAATGACATATCAACACTGTGACAGACAAGACAGCTTTAACCAAAGTGTGCAGTTTATGCTGACCAGGGCTGCACCAGTTAAATGCACATTTATTACCTGTTGCAAACCAAGTACAAAGTTGAATACATGTGCTTTTTAAAGGAAAAAAAAAACCAAACCAACTGACTCTCCCCCACCCAAAACCAAACAGCCCACCCCAAACGACCCAAAATAGTACCATGTGCTTATTAAACCATCTATCTCAAAATAGGAATCATCTAAAGAACCCAAAGTCTGTACAGACACAAGGATTATTTAAAAAAAAAAAAAATCAAGTAATCGAACTCTCAGTGTTTACCATCCTGCAGAGTAAACAGAAATCTACAAAGTCCAAACCTGCTCAAGTCAAAGACAATTTAATATAAAGCTACTGTGTTTACAAGAATGTATTTCCTATCATTAAATGGAAGCCAAATGTATGAACTGCACACAGTTCAAACAAGTATTTGATAAACAGGGCTTGAAGGAAGAATTCTCCAACTTAATCTGCTCAATGCTCTGAATAGAGATGGCAGCATTTCCTGACTTGGTGCCAGGTAACAAGCTCTAGGGACATGACTGGTTATTCAGCATTCACACATCCTTTTACAGTTGTCTAACTCAGTTCTGAGCCTGAAGCAGCACACTCCTATTTTAGGATGAATTAACCTTTAAAAACACTGATATAAAAGTACAGTCAATGGACACAGCTTGCTGCAAAAGGCTTGAGCAATTCAACATCCTTTTCATCAGTAGCAAGTTTCAAAGACATCTCACAGTTCAGAAAAGGACTGATTCTATTGCTTTGGCTGGAACCTCTCTGGAGTTATTAAAAGCTCAACAATTATGCGAAGAACTGGAGGGAAAAGTGGAAGAAGCAATGACAATGATAAGCATCACTCAACACATTCTGGGAAAGATCAGTCAAAAATCGAGGTTCTTTGAGTAGTCTTTGGGCTGCTGTAACACAGCCTCCTAAACTCATGGCTATTTCACTAAGTCAGCTTTCATCCTCACAAGCCCTGGGGTGTACAAGGCTGTACACTGTCTAGTTGCACCTTGGAACAGTTTCAGGTATTTAGTTTGCTTGTTTGTTTTCCAAGTAGGCTGCAAACACACACCAAGAACTGTTTCCATGTTTTCGGTAATGCTCACACACTGCAGCAGTTTGAAAGCCAAAATTGTGGCTACTTAAGATGATGAGCATAAGATATTTAAACTTGTTCCACTGATCATTTATTTATCAACCATGGACACTGCAGCTCCATTTACAAGCAAATGCGTCCTTGCACTACCCCAATAATGTTACTGTCAAAGAGATTTGATCAACACCTGCATGTTCATACTTGTACTCTTCACCTTGCTATGGAATTCTCTTCATTTTGGGACCCTAATAGAACACATCGCAGAAGTTCTGAATTTCTTCTGTGGTACTGTTTCAATTAACTTGGCTAAAGAATAGTATTTGTCCCTTTAGAATCTGTTTTATTCACTGTTTTAAGAAAAACACCTATGCTGAAAAAGAAAGTGAAGGCCGCAGTGAAGTACTGTATCTTAGGAGAAAAAACACCTGATATCCAATTAGACAAGGAGTATTTCACATTTTTGGTAAGGACACCTACCTATAAATTCCTACTGCTGCCAACTTTACCACTTCTGATTGGTAAATGTTGACAGCAATGCAGACATCACTCTAAACCAATGATTCATTCCACTATGGAAATACCTTTCAAGCATGGGATTGTTAACTGCCATCTACATCATCTTTGATAAAAAGAACCTAAGGAAAAAGTGAGGAAAAAGCCTTTTACACTAACAGACCCTCAGCTTTTCTGCCTGGATCCTGTCCTAGGACAATTTTCCCAACATGTCTATTACTTTCCTCAAGTTAAATGTGAGTGTATCTTTGTTCTCACTGCCTTTCTAACACATTTTTCAAAAAACAAAACACATGTCTACTCCAGGACAGATTTTTGAAAGTCCACAGTTATATCAGTTTCATCCTTTCTAACAATTGCTTTTGTCATGCATACCAACTCCTGAACATTTCCTACCCACAAGCAGGAACACTGGTATAGTGGTCTGCCTCCAGATTTTTGGACTTCTAGAACAGTACCTGAGCAAGTGGTTTTTTCCCACATTTCTCCATTATTTGACTTCTAGGGTATTTCTGACATTTTTGTTCTTTCCAACACAAGAGTACTCACAGGCTGATTACTGTCATAAAAAGAAAGGGACGACAAAAATTTTTAAGTCTTCCTTTTAGCTTTCTATTCAAAATTTATTTCCTTAACCTCAAAGGCTGAACAGGATCTCTCTGGGGTTTATTTGTCTTACAGTCTTTTCAGCACTTCACTGCTGTCTCTCTCTCCACTCCCCTCCCAAACAAACCCACGCCCATACTTGATATTTTCTCTGGTTCCTGAAATGGATGCATAACCACCTTAGAACTCAACCATTACCTGACACTCCTATCTTTGTTCTCATCAGTTATAATTTAAGTTGAACACTGAGCTATAACTGTTTTACAAAAATCTTTTGGGAGAAGAAAAAGCAGCCATTCCATTCAGCTCCATAACGTATTTAAAACTATCTTAAAGGCTTATAAAAGAAGCCCTGTAAAATTCAAGCAAGCCAGACTGCTCTAGCCACATTCAATTCTGTAACACCTGCCTGAATACCAAAGGCTTTTTAGGCTGAAGCAAAAGGCTGAGCTAGGCTGCTTTGCATTCAACATTACATATTTGAAGTGCCACTAACTGCAAGATGTAGTGCATCTGCAGTCTTCTACCTCTTTAGAAGCCAAGTTAACAATGCAGCCATTCTTTTACACCTATTTAGTCACCAGGGCTGTAACTTGAGCTGGTGCTCTACTGTTCCCAGGTTTCTTGCTCTGCAAGAGAACAATGATGACCACTCTGTGCTTCGAAGTTCATCAGGTAAACTGATATTACAAATTCCTTGTACTATTCAAAGGTATCACATTTAGCTTTGCAACTTGGTTTTGTTAGGTATCAGATCTTTTAAGCTCAAGACCAGATACCAAAAATCCTGAAAAATCCCAGGCAAAGACCTGAACTTCATTCTGTAAAGAAACATGAATGACACTACCATGTTGCTTAAAAGCAAATCAAAGTACTTATTACTAAAATTCAGGACTTGGCCCATGTTTGCTATCTGAAAACTCATATTCAAATATTGTAAGCAAAATCATTCAGAGGGCACAACACTTGAGTGTTTTAAATCCTAATTTTTAAATTAAAAGAACTGATTTATTTAATGCACAGGATTCCAAACCATTATACAATCCTGAAGGATACACTCACTTCACACTACCATAGTAGCAGAAGCAGAAAATATTTAATTTTTCCATCCAGAAGCAACTGTCTTTCAAGAGAAAAGGGCTTTGGACAAGTAATCCCTGCAAAGTTACCTTTGAGATCATCCATCAGAGTCTTTGATCACAAAAGAACTCTGGAGAAATTTGTTTAAAAGTCCAGAGTAGTAACTATTCTCAAGCTTACGATAAACTAGAGGAATTACTGGGCTTATGTGTAAGAGAACATGAGCTCTAATCTTCCTTTCTATTACTAAATTTGAATTAGTTCTCCCATTCTTTATTTTCTTTGTTTTTTTCTACCAGAAATCCCCAAACAAAATACATACACGTTGACTGCTGCAGCTCCTTTAAGAAAATTATCCATTTCCTCATACTCTGGTCACTGCACTGTGGTGAGCACACCCACGCTGTGCATGGAGCACAGATCTATAAAAGTATTTGTGCTCTCCAACTTCTCTCAACAATCATACCAAGAATGTTTTACAACAGCTTAGTCAAACGAACTCTCTAAGTAATGACTGCAAGCCAGCTAAATTCTACAAGAACAACTTAAACAGATTGCAACTACTGAGTTGAAAATATTGTAGAAGCAGAGTTCATTCCTTTTTTCAAAGAGAAGGACACAGAGGTGAAAGATAAAAACCTCAGCACGCACAGGATATCTGGCACTATTTTAGCCGAGCAGGCTGTCAAAGCACATAGATTCTTTGGGAATATAAAAAAGATTTCCTTTTCTGAAGCAAGACCACATGGAACTCTGAATATTTTATCATTCTCTCCTATGAACTAAACTAAGACTGAAAACATTTCCTTAGTATTTTTGTCTTGATCTCATCTTCAAACTGGTTTCAACTGGATTATGCATGTCACACCATGAAGCCTTAAATTAAGGGCACACAAATAAACACATTTGACAGCAGTCTTTAGGTATTTGTTCCAGATAAATATATTTCTTCTTCTTTCAAAATTATGCAGACTTTAAATTTAGGAGGTTTCCTGAAGAACATGCTATTCTCAAATACTTTATTATAACTTTTTTTGGGTTTTTTGCAATTAAATAATTATCAACATTTCATTAAGGTAACAAAAAAAATCTTGCTGATTATGAAGATATATGTAGTAGAAGTTACATTACTTAATGTCTAAGCTGTATTGTCTTTCACATCACAATTATCTCCTATGCAATATCCTTCCTTAAAGGACTCAGCATCCCCTAAATGAAGTCAGCAGCTGACCAAATAAATCTTGGGTAAACTTAAGGTAAAGGTCAATTGAAGGATTGGCTTTCCTTTGCCATTTATCATATCTACGCAAAAATTAACTCATAGCAAGGAGACACTAAGAAACATATTAATCAGATCAGTATTCCCTGGTCTAAAGAGGGCAAGTTTTAACTGATACTTTACCAAGAAATGCATTGATATGAAGTATTTCTGACCTTCAGCACTCTGACAATCATCCAAAATTCAAGCACACGTTCCACACAACATTTACACTCTGCTAGTCTTTATGACTACCAGTCATGATAGTTTTCTTACAGAACTGTATTTTAAAGGCAATATGAGCACCTACAGAAGATGCACTTAATGCTCAACACCCCTGCAAATACAGCTCAGCTGAACTGTCAAAATACCACACTAAAAATGTGGAAAGTTGAGCAAAGTCCATTCAGCTTTCTACATGATAAACTAGTATCTGCCCTGCTTTTAGACAGCTTCCACAGCCTATTTTCTTTAAAAAATAAAAATCCTGTAGTATTACCAACATGTAGGAAAGTACAGTTAAAGTAAGAATTTTACACAATAGAAAGAAGTTTTCACAAGACAATAAATGACTTTTTATAGTGTCAACTAAAATTTATCAAGTAGCACAAGACTCTTCAAAATGAGATGAACAGTAGAATTGAAATCAGTAGCTGTAGATGGTAAGTGGTTGTCACCTGTCAGGAAGGTCTGATTTGCTCTTTCAGACTTGAAAGAAACTTGCAAAAGCTAGAACCAATACTCCAAAGTACAACAAGCACACCTCTGCTATTTTTTCACAGCACTGATAATTTTATGAACATCTCAGTCATAAGACAGATATAAAATTTCCCTGAACATTCACATCCTCCCACAAGTGAGAGATCCACGGAGCACGGTGGGGGGGGGGGAAGTTATAATCCACTGTGTAGTCACAACTTGCTATAGCTACAGGTGACCATGAAGATAGTGATAACGTACAAGACTGGTATATGAAACCTTAAGGAGAGAGAGAGTAAATTAATAAAAGCAATTAAAGGAGATCTCATAGTTACTTGATCAATTAAAGGCATTTGTCTACTGTCAAGTCTCGGGAAATCCGAATGATCTAATTATCAATATTGGAACTATATAAGAATGACAAGCAAAAGAATTCTGTAACAGCACAGCACACTTACATTGCCAACTCGATGAGCACAAAACGCTAACATACACAGCTCAGTCAACAAATGAGCTATTCACTCTAGCTTGCGAAAGAAAGGAAGACCACTGATTTCTGTAACTCACTTTCAGAGAGCCTGCCCCATTCTACATCCAGCTGATAAGCCACAAGGTTGTTCCAACACAAGCAATCCAGTCACTTATCTGCCAAAAAGCTATCAGCACAAGCTGACTTCTTAGGCTGGAGGTGGTTTACAGAATACAAGATGGATGATATTTTAATTTGATGTGAAGTGCATCTTATCTAAGTACAATCTGCCCATTTTAAATTAAGCCAAGTTTGTCTCAAAAGTAATCAAAAATTGTAAAGCACGAAGTTCAGCATTACACAAAATAACTTCGACCCCACCACTGTATGAGATGAACAACTGCAAACTCCGACATGCAATTAAATTACTAAATGCAGGAGACAACGAACTATGCCCATCACTAAGCTTCTGGAGCAGGGGAGAAACTGCACACAGAACTTATGCTCATTTACTCCAAACAGAGCCTCATTTATATCAGCAACTACAGAAAAATCTATTTCAGGTGCCATCAAGAAGGCAAGCCACAAAAACTGTGTCTAGTCAAAAACTTTTAAGTATGATGTAGTATCCGTAAAAGAGCTTTTAAAATGCCAGTTGCAACCACGTATGTGACAAAAAGCCACACCCAACAAAGCAGATTCCAACCTTACCGCTGCACTAAGAGACTGATGTCACTACTTTCTACTTTAAAGATAAAGAATGGAGCCTGTGCACCTCAGAGATAATTATAAACTTCTAATCTGCACCACTTAGGGACAAATATGCCTCACCTTCCCTGCCCCTCTCCCAGAACAGCTGTGTAGGCAAAAGGCGGTAAGAATGCAGAGATACGCATTTTCCCTGACCATGATTCATTTCCAGGCACCCCTAAGGAGCATTGCCTTGTAAAAATTCAGACAAGAACAGTCATCCCGTAACGCTGTCAAGATTTTATATGACTATCAATAGTAAATGAAGCAGTTATATACAGCTACACTTTTATGTTCCAACAGTTTGTTACCCACTATTACGTTTTGAAAATGTAATCTCTGAACAGTTGGGACAACAGATATTCTGTTCCTGGAGCTAGGATTAGAGCACTATTCTTTAATCTGATTTCATTTATTTAAGAGTTGCGCTGTTCTGACAAGCCAATTATTACAGTGAACAGAATGCCAAGGCAGAGCCTGTATGTCCATCCTGAAAAAGGTAATTTACAGCAACCTACTGTCCCCCTTCTGTAAGCTTTTGTCTCACCGTCACTGTAGCGGTGGGAGATTTCAGCGATGCGTAAGTACTACAATGCTACCGTGGCTAATGCAATGCGTGAAGCATAAATATATAAAGAACTATGTCCCGATTTTGTGTTACCAGCCGCAAGAAGAGAACGGCGCCCCATTCCCACCGCTGAGCGTCTGGGATGTCCCGCAGCGGACGGCCAAAGCAGAGATGGCCACAAGAGCGCTACAAAAATTAAACTGGCTGCAGAAATTTAACTACCAGGGACCTGAGAAGTTCACTAACGCAAGAGAGAGAAGCTGTATGCACTTACACAAGAGCCTCTACCCCAAGATCCCTCACGCTCGTTAAGCATTCAATTCCAGGTTCAGCTCCCCCCACCCTGGTACTCAGAAAAAGGACAGCGAGGGAAGGGACTGCGCCCAGCACTGAAGCCCTACACATCGCGAAGGGGCTCAGAACACCCGTTAAACATAAAGAGTTTAAATACGAACTGAACCCGTGCGGGGAGTTGGGGGATGGGATGTGGAGCACGCTCCTGGCTCCTGAGCGAGGCCCACAGCGCTCTCGGGGCCAGGCTCCGACCTGGTACCCCGGAGCCGCCGTCCCTCGCGAGGCGCGGCCGAACTCACCCAGAAGATGAGATTGAGGAAGACGAGGACAGTCTTGGAGGATGTGATGCCGCACTGCCCCATGGCGCCGCAGAGCCCCGGCCCGGCCGGCCCCGCGTCCCCTCAGCACCGCCGCACGTGACCGCCCGGCCGCGCGGGCAGCCTAAGATGGCGGCCGCTCGCGTCACGTGGCGCGAGAGGGCGGAGGCACGTAAGATGGCGACCGCTCCCTCTTAAAGCGGTGCCGGCCTCCGGAGGCGCCACGCCTAGGCAGCCCTGATAGCGTGTTTTTGTGAGAGCGAGGTCAGCACTGCCGTCCGGCCTCAGAACCCAGGCAGCAGAGTATAGCAAACACAGCCTCTGCTTCTTGTTCAGCATCTGAAGCGATAATTTTCCGACTACCTTACAGTCTTAAACAGGTACCAAAGCACTCGGAACATTCATGTTCTCCCACAAAAAGCTGCACCCTAAAGCCGGTGACGCCCTCAGGAGACCTTCGGCTGCTGCGGGAGATAACGCGCCCGATTGCCGCCCGAGAGGTGGTTTGATGGTGGGCCGTACCCTCAGGGCGCTGAGGGGCTGTGAGGGCAGGAGAGCTGAGCCGCAGGTAGGGAGAGTTCCATGGGAACATCCAGCGTTTTACAACCTGGACCTTTGACTAGTGGACAGAAGGAATGCTCCCTGTAAAATAAAAGGCTGTGGCTCATGTTGCAGAACCTCACAAACTGTGAGGAAAATACAGGTGGTGGCAATTGTTGGGTGTTTTGGACACATCCAAAGAGAGCAGCATTTTCCAGCGAAGAGGAAAAATAAGTTAAGAAATTAAAGACATGATTGGTTTCTAGAAGTGGTAACACCAATCCAGGATTTGCTGCCCAATTTATACATAGAGTTTATTTTAGCATGGCAAGGATCCAGCCCTTCATTTTAAGGGCCTTTTTTTCCTGTCTCACCAATCAAACCAAACCCTTCCTCCCCTCTTCCTTCATGCACCAGGATATCTTCCTTCCCGATCTTCCTCTTACTCTCCTCTCCAATTCCCTGCTTTTCTTAGAAATGCCTGTCATTCCTGGGCTGCTCTCCCTTCTTTGGTGAACTTGTTCTTTCCTAGCAGATTTACATCTCAAGTGGAAACAAAACTACCCGTGTTATTGAAGGCCTTAACGTTTTAGCAATTGGTCTTGTAAAGGCAGACAAGTAACAATCAGTTATAATGCACTGTTCTGTTTCCATGGTAGCAAAGTTAGTTCTTTTTCTTCCTACAGTTTGGAAAGTTATATCCAGACCCAGTTCTGGATACCATGGAGATACTAAGTCTTTTTTCAGCTTTCATTTCAAGTCCTTATATGTACATGGATGAAACTTCCCAATCCTGCAAGTGTTATCAGACCGTTTTCTGACACTAAAAATTAATTTGTATACCCAGGAGATATGCTTAAAGTCGGTTGCACAATTAATGAGGTATTGCACTGAATTTATGGCTTTTAGGGTGTGATGGTGTCTTGTAATTTCTGGTTTTTAATGTGCTGTTTATATGTGCTTTATATTACAATCCTGTGACATACGGTATTTTTAAAAGCCTATATAGGCGATACTATCAAAAAAGCTATTAAAAGTTGATAGATAGAAAGCCTTTTAAAGAGGAATCTGATAGGGAAAGGATCAATACTATTCAAAAACTCGCAGAAAGATTGTAGTACAATGCTGTTATACAATTTCAATGTTGAAATTAACTATCTTATCTGATTTTCTGTATTAATTTCCTCTGCCCTCACAGGTAGAGAAAGATCGATTAGATAGATAGCTATATCTCACATAAATATTTGTAGATTCATAGAAACTGGTGTTCAGTAGAGACTCTTGGGGTTCTTTTTTGCATTTAACATTGACTGCTGGCAAGGAAGGGACAGGACTTCATGCTTGGAGGGGAGCCAAGGGCCAGTGGTGGGGGTTGCAGGAGAGAGAAGTGGGGAGACTGCAGTGCCTTGAATTGGCACAGAGTGTGTGTGGGCTGGACTCACACTGCCTGAAAGATAAATGCCAAATGTTCTTCTAAGCATGGTTCCTGAAAAACACATAAAAACAACAGTCCCTGGCATTCTTCTTTGCAGTGCTGCCTTGCTGCTCTCATGCATAGAGTTCTGGCTGGTGGTGGGTGCCAGGGTGGGGTCTTTGTGCAGGCTCTTGTGTAGGGAAATACTCTTGGTTTTTTGGAGCACACATGCAAAACTTTTGGGTATTGCCAGTCTGTGACTTGAAATCCACAGACTCTGGCTGGGGTAAGGTGCTGTGCTGGCATCTCATGCCAAGTGTGGCACACCAGCCAAGTGACATTTGGGGGAAAAGTGGGACAAATAGTAAGATGCCATCAGAAATTGCCCCTCCTCCTTACATGGGAATGAATGTAGGCAGGGAATTCTAGCTCTCTGCCTTTGCAGAGAGGAGGAAGGATGGATGGCTTGCTGAAGTGTGGTGAGGCAAGGCAATTCCCAGGAGAGCAGGCAGCAAGGCTTGCTGGAAAGCAAGTTGTAACAAGCACTGTGAACATTGGTTGCAGATTCAATATCTGGCTTGACTGAGTTGGATTGAACTGTCTCCAGCACATCTTTGTTGCTTAGATCTCCACCTTTCTTGATGTGAACAGGTAGCTTGACTGCCAAGATGTGCTTTTATTTTTAATACAGTTTAAACCTCTTTAAAATTCCTCAGAGAATGTTTATTCAGCATTTCACTGCTTGTGACTTTCATCATAGCAGTATTTTCAGAAAGATGTACCAGAAATGAGTACAAGGGTATCCTGCACTCCCACAGCCTCTGAGAGAGGGAGAGGATCAAAGGCTGGGATGGGTGCAGGGCAAGAGTGGCCCAAAGGTCTCAAGTGCAGAATGTGTGCTAGCAAGATGCACATTTGTGACCTTGCCAAGGCTCAGTATCTGCTCTCAGTGCATCGTGGTGCACACTGGGCAGGTTGGCTGGCTGCCTGGTTAAGGTAACTGGCTGCAGAAGTTGTTTTGCAGACTCAGAAAAGCAGAGACAAATGTGCAAGAAAATACAATAGTAATGTAGTTTGACCTCCAGTTTAATTATGCTCGATTCAACTCAGACTTTTTAAACACCAGGAGTTAAATTCTGTGGACACAGTGCATTTTGCATTGGTGCAATTGAGTCTGGACTGTCATAAATCACTCATCTAGCAAGGCCTAGAAAGTTCCATAGCAGAAGTAATTTTCATTTGCAGGCATGCATTACAAAAGTAAAAATGTATTCTTGCTTTTGGGACAAACAATTTAGCAAATGTTATAAAAATGAGTTAACTCCATTTGAATGAATTAGATAGTAAAGAATAATCTCATGCTTTTTCTCCAGCTCCTGAGGAGGCAATCAAACTTTTTTGAAGTGTGTAATAGCCTGGAAAGGTCCATGAACGCTGAAGGATGCATAGTAAAAATGACTGATTACCTGACAAACATTTTCCGAGTCAATCTTTTCAATATTTGGAAGTACAGTTAGAAAATGAGAGCACCCATATCTCAGTATTGTAAACCAGCGCATAGAGGGGGGAAGTGGGACTGTCAGTGTAAAGCAGGGAGGGCAGCAGTGGTGAAATCCACTCTTCTGGAGCAGAAATCTCTTACCACTTTGATCCCACACACCTGATTTTGTGGTTCCCAGGAATGCCAGTCATGACTTGCAGTCCATTAATTGCTTTTCACTGGGAGTAAATGATCTCATAGGAGTCACTGCGCATTTCTTCACTTTTTTGATGGGCTTGAGCACTGTGAACTTCTCAGTAATGATCAAATGTAAATGTTGGAAGCAAGATCCATTTTATTGCTGCTGAAGGGATGCAAAAGGAATGAGGAGCATTCTTCATGACTGACGAAAGGGAAGAAATAGGTTGAGATTAGTTCATTATCTTTTCTTTATATCTGTATCATCTGACTTAACCTACACTAAATACAATTTTTAATAATAAAGACCTAAATACACTGCATTTAAATACAATTTTAATGAACTGATATAATAATATATACTTGTTCAAATATATAAAGGATGTTTGTGTTTGTATCTATTCTATATTTATTTCTATATTTATATTTGATAGCAGTCATTGTGTCATGCTAAGGGTTGGCATGTTGGAGGGAGACCTTTCAGATTTGAGAAGCACCACAGAAAAACAGCTTGGAGCTAAAAGTCTGATGTTAGACAAACTCTGAAACAATTCTGCGTGTAGATACAAAGGACCGATATAATAGTTCAAAAAGCAAGAGATGAGAAGTTCTGTTTAGAAACATGTCACTGGCATTGGCAGTTTCCCCAGAAGTACATTAGCATTGTTTTTGTTAAGAAATAGGTGTAGATTGGGCCTCCAAGTCCACTCTGATGCTGGACAGGAGCGAATCCATGTAGTTCATCCATTTGATGCCGTAAGAAAAAGTGAGAAATTGTGCCACTGTGCATTCTGTTCTTTGGAGTCTTTTACACCAAACTACAAATAGCACCTTCTCCCTCCTTGCTCCCCCATCAGTAATTTTCTGCATGAGTTCTCTGCCAGCTCCAGTCAGCTCAGTTTCCAGGATGTGTATCCTGGAAAACGGCCTCTGTGTTCCAAGGCTTTTCCCATGGCAGCAGAGCTACTTCTAAATCCCTCCTGTCTGCACTGCCCTACATCCTCTCCACTGCACAGAGGCACTGTTGCAGGAGAGGGTGACACTGTTTTTTTCACGAACAGCTGGCCACTGCTGAAGAGGGGATTGGGGTGGGGACTTCTTAAATCAGACCTGCTGGAAAGGAAAGGCTTGTGAAATCTCAGAGCATCCTGTGATGAGATTTCCCTTTCTGCAGCAGCGTCAGCTTCAGCAGCCCTCTGCTGGCTTTTCCATTCTCCCTAACTCTTTGCATGACAGTAGCAAAGGTACCACTAGAAGTATTTGTGTAACCATGGAGACCAAGTGGAGGCAGCAGATTAGGGGGAAAAATAAGGCAAAAGACGGTTGTATTTTTAACCTGGATTTTTATCCAGCCTGTTTCCCAGATGGTCCTCAGGAGAAAGTGCACTAGCCTGCCTCTCAGGGCCATGCATAGGCAGAAATGAACAGTGGGCAGGTGTGGACTTCTGTTTGCTTTCAGCAGAAATGCTCTTGAGGCTTCACCCTCCAAGAACCTTAAAGTGTTTCACCTCACCTGATCATCATTTGGTGTTTGCTGGGTTTTCTGTTCAAAATTCAGGTGCTAAGGTTATTTTCTATAAGCTTTTGTGCTCTTTGGACAGTGCTGTGCCTGTTCTTGCACATGCTCTGTATTCCTGTATTGCCTTTTCCCTTTCGCAGCACCCTCTTCAAGCCAATTCACAATTCTCTCACTGTGGCTATTTATGTCAGTGTTTTACCTACTAAGAAAGCATTTCATAAAGAAAACTGACGAAAAAGAAAATTTTAAAGCCGATGTAAATATAGTAAGTCAGTGACAGGCAGAAAGTAATATTAAAAAAAATAGACTTCCTGTGTAAGCACTGCATGATGGGCTTATCATCCCACATGCATGTCCTTGAGTCCCTGTTAAATGATGGTTAAGACTTCATTTTGGTGATGTGATGGCACACCCTGGGGACATGGCTTGGGGGGCACAGGGATGTGGCATGTCTCTGTGAGATGTTGTGGGGCCTCCCTGCATCAGATGCTAAGCACTACTGTCTGAGTTCATTACATAATCTGCAGCCAAAAATATAATTACAATATTTCATTCTTGTAACTAGCATTTGTCTATCTGGAAATTTGATCAATATTTTTAAAAAAATTCCCAACTTTCAGTTGGGAATTTTTAAAAAACCCAAGCTATAGTCACAAACCAGCAGGGCTGCCTTTGCTTCTGCAAAACAGCACTACCAAAGTGTTCTCTCAGTCCCATCTGTAGCTGCTGTGAGCTGCTCCAGGTTGAGTGTCTGTGTTCGTACACACCTTCTAATCACAACTTCTGCAGAGTACCCATGGTTAAACCTGTTCTGCTGAAAGGAAAGGGGGTGTTGCTGTTACAGCACACACTCCATTGATGGAGAACCTTTCCTGGATGCACTTGATGGTGCTAGGAAATCAGTATAACTTCTTTTTCTGCTTTCCTCACAGTTTCCTGGGGCTGCTGATGTGCCTCACAGGTGTATTAGGAGTCTTTACTTGATACCTGAAGCTCTGGAAAGCAGGGCTCCTGTAACTGTTGAGCTCCCTGCCATGGATAATCTGTGATACCTTTCTGGGTACTGTTGACCGGCTTGGAGTAGATGCTCAGCATGATCCTGCCAGGTGTTAAGTGCTGTGATACAGCTCCAGAGAAGCATTTAAACACACCCATACCTTCAGCTGTGGTTCCAATAGAATGAAAGGCCTAGAAAAACCAATTGGTACTTTCCAAACGGATAAACATAATTAAAGGGAAAGTAACTCCTTCTCTTGTATTTGTAAAAGCAATGTTTACTTCTGGACTCTGTTTTTAATTTTTTTTCCTTTTAAATGTTGGTATTTCCTGGATGGCAGCTTACTCAGCTATTACAAGGAAAATTAATAATCTTACTTACTGGTTGTAGTTTGCAGTGTCACAGTCTGAAACCAGCTCTCTGTATAATTCTAGCAACCCAGCTGTGGCTCAGTATCCAGAAGCAGCAGCAAACCAAACTGATATTAAGTAGGTGAATCCAGCTGGAAAAGAGAAAATGTTAAGCTTTGTGTCATACCCACATCACTGTTTTACCAGCTCTGTGTGTGGCAGTTTTTCAGGAGAATAATTTATGTCATCCAATATTATGTGTATTTTAGTGTTCAGTTAATGATGACCTAATATTTCAAACAAAATACAACTTCTGTAATGACATACCTTGTTTCTGCCAGGATGTTATTAGGATCCCTGCTACAGTGGTCTAATGAGATTGACCTTCATTTCATAACAAATTGCACTCCCTCTAAAACTATTTTTAATAGCATTCATGTAGGGAAATAAATGATTCGAGTAATTATAAATTTTATGAAAATGACAAGTTACTTTAAAGTGCTATTATATTTTACAGTGTTGCACACCGATTGAGTGCAACACTGTGAAAGTCTCCTGTGGCTTTGTTCTCTCTGCCGCTCCGCAAAGAACAAAATTAATGAGTTGAGCTGGTGCTGGGTGGAAGATAAACCCCGTGTAATTGGGATTCCGGCGCTAGTTTAAGCATCTCGCGGGCTCTCCCGGAGGCTCCAACCCCCGGAGTGCCATTTGCTGCCATCTCCTGGGCGGTTCCCAAAATTTCAAGGAGACGATCAAATGCATGCTCTAATAAATTGCCGTTGTCCTGATTTTCAGAGTCGTAGTGCACGTGACTTTTAATAGCTACTTTAATGAGATGAATACTCTTTTAAGAGGTGATGAAAAATAAAAAGAGGCATCCATATTCTCAGTATTCCTGTTAATTGTCTTAAAACTATTTGTTGAAGCAGGATGGTTATAGGATTTCAGAGGGTAGATGAGTAGGATTTGGATACACTCAGCATTATATTTCTAGAAGAATGCTCTAGTATGCTGTAGCTATTTTAATCTGAAAAGCCTTCTACCTACTATTTAATCCTCACCACATCCTCAGATTTCTTTTCTTACATGGTACTACTTCTATGATGTCATATCCACTGTGATGCAGAAGATTCTGCATATTTATTTCCCATTGCAGGCAAAATAAATGATGTAAAAATTATATGACTAAATATTTTCTTATTGCAGCTTATATTTTACTCCCATATTTTTGGCAGACCTGGATGGAAGTCTCATGCCTGTAAATTCTGTCTCAAAAATCCCAGCACCAAAGCTGTTCTGAATAAAGAGCTTAATAAAAAAACCTATTTGTGATTAAAAGACTAAGATGCAAATTAAACTTTAAAGGAAAGGCTTCACAAAAATAACATCGTTATTTCCTCAAAGGCCACAGAAGTTCCCACATTAGGGTAAAGAACTTTCAGGTCTGTATGTAGAGCACTGTCTGGTGACTTGTGCACAGCGGGATCCCAAGGCAGGGACTTACATACCTTGGCACATCGCAGACAGCGGGGCAGTCGGTATCCCCCAGCAGAGCTGCTCTTCCTGTCCTTCCTGCCACTTACAACTTCCTCACAAATGTGCTTTCATCCCTGTGTGCAGGCTTGGCTGTTGTCCCTGTTTGTGCAGAGGAGGAGGAGGGTTTGTGTGCCGGTGCTCTGCCTTTCCAGAGGCAGGCTTTCCTTCTGCCCAGGAAGGGCTCCCAGGACAAGGCTCACTGTGAGAGTCCCAGACTCGGGAGCAGGCAGCAAGCATAGAGATGACTGCCTGGCACCCAGCCTCTCTTGGCTGCCCCTTTTCCTGCCTGGCTGAGACATCCACTCAGTCTGTGCCTTTCACTGCTGCTGCCACTGTTCCGGTGTGTCCTCTCTGTCACAGCTGTCCTGGGAGTGCCACAGTAACTGCGACAGAACAAACCCAGGAGAAATGTGTCTCCTGGCCATTTGGCTGTGGATGGTGGTTGTTTCTGTTCATTTCCACAAAACCAATGAACTGGATGATCCAGTTGTAAGCATCATTCTTGGGTGCCTTAACTATTTGTGGATACATGGAATTTGAGCAGTCTTGTTACAGAAACAGACTTCAAGAGTTTTTAGTTTTCCTGTAAGCATAGAGCAAGTAAAAAGATTTGAAGCTTAATTCTTCACTGCATTATACCATAGTACTATAGGTTTCAGTACAGTTCTATTTAATCTTAAACTCAAGGTAATTGTCTTGAATATGTTTTCAGCCTATAATCCTCTGTATCCCACATATCTCAGGCAATCATCTCAGCACCTGTGGATTTCTGAATCACCTTACCATTGAAAAAATGTATGTCTTTTTTTCAGGAGCATAGCCCATGAACTTAGCAAAAAGATCATGGGTCTGAGTCTAGATACAGCATATGAAAGGCTTCCTCCAGCAGTAATCACACAGATACTTCATTAATGAAATGTGCTACTTTGGCTCTTTTTTTTT
>VWZP01000091.1:0-119796 GCA_013396995.1 Dicaeum eximium | reverse complement strand
TTTTTTTTTTTAATGTGGCAACTTTCTTAATTCCTTAGAGAACAGTTTCTTATAATTTAGCACAGTGGACTGGTTACAAAATCAGTCAGTGTTGTATATGAGAAAGAGAGAAAGGCCAGCAGTTTAGCTGATGCCCTGTTCTGCTGAAGTAGACAAGTGTCTGTGTTTGAGCAGGAAGGAAAGTTTGAAAGTCAGAGATCACACATTTGACAGTGATACCGCATTGCTTAAAACCTCCTTCCCACAGTGTCTAAATATCTTTACTTTCTGATGAACTTGCATGACTGTGAAATCTGCAAGGAGGCTGTGAGGATATTTTGGAAGGGTACAGGACTTGCTGAATGTTAAAATATAGCTTTATACTGAGATTTAATACAACAAGGGTGAACCTTGTTGTAAATACAGAGGCCAGTAGCTCTGTAAACCACTGAAGATACACATATTTCATAATTTGAAAGCTCATATTTTAATCTTAAGTTTTTTGTTGGTTTAATCCCTTGGGAACTTCTCTGCAGTGAAATACATGGCATACATTAGTTTAGTCCTTTAAATTATATTTATATATAAGCAATAGGGAGAACATGCTACACTGTTATTGATTCACTTAGGTTAAAAAATACCCCAACAATAAAACAGAGCGAATAGAGAAGCAAAAGATTGAATTTGGAAATTTCCAACTGTAATAACAGTGTCTCTGAAACACACTAATGAGGCCAGTCCTGACCATGTTGGATTTGTGTGGATGTATGAGGCAAATGGCTGCAGGGTGTCCAGCCATGGAACCTCAGTACCTCCAACTCTGGGTCCCACCACATGGGAGCTTTGCCAGGGATCTGCTGCCTTTTTATGAAGAGCTTCTAACTTCTGAATTTTTATAGTTGTCACCAAACAATTTAGATGCTCTGAGGCTCATGGTCATGCTGTTTCACCACTTGATAAACAGCACCCATGCCAAGAACATGTTACAGATGCTCCTTTCCTATCTTTCCTTTGCCTGCAACAAACAGGGCTGTCCTGAACCAGCCTAGCTCTGTGGCCTGCAGTGGAGCTTTCTTAATTTACACTCAGACCTCCACAGAACAAAAGATGCACCTTTGCAAGATGCATGTCTCCATCCCAAATGGAACCTCCTTGTGCAGGGATCTGCCATATGCAGGGGGATTCTCTGACTCTGGGATCTGGGGAGTTGCATACTGAACTTGGTAATTTGTTCTGACTGTAATTGCAATTGATTTTTAAAATCAGCAGGGAAAAGTCATTCTGTCTTGGATGTAAAACACAGCTGCATTTCCCACAAGGAAGGCCTTTTCCAGAGATGTGAAGCATCCCAGAGTCCAGCCATGCATGGCTTGGGAAAGCAGTCTGGTTTGTGTTTGAGAGGGTTATGTGCAGTTATGGCCTTTATTCTGTAAGTGACCTATTTGAGTAGAGAGAAGAACTGTTCTGTACAAGGGCAGGTCTTTTGAACTTTGGATGTTTTGGAGAGAGGAGGAAATGCAGTGAAGGATAGGATTAGGTCACAACTTCCAAATCTGCCAAGATTTTTCCCTTGATTGGCTTACTGCTCCTCTAAAGCAGTGTCTCACACTGCAAGGAATAATCTATCCTCTGCACTCACTGGATCAAAGTATAAAGGGAATTCACTGAAATCATAAAAAATTTAATTTTCTATATTTCTATATTTCTATGTGGAAGTGTGGCAGTAAAGATAAACCAATCTTCTCAGCTCTGTAATTAGCATTTATGATCAGGAGATAAACAATCAATCAGGTCACTTAAAGCATTTCTCACAAGCAATTTGGAGTCTCACTAAAGTGACTGAAATGCAGGGCAACACAAGTGATGAAGTCAGACTCAGGGCAGGAATAGCAATGGGATTGTTGATGATTAGTAGGATAAGAAGCAGGATTAGGAAGACCACTTTTAAAACTGAGGAGCTCAGTTCAGTTCAGACAACGTCCTGAACCCACTGATTGCTTTCTGTAGAGAGCAAGCTTGAAATCTTCATTCCCTGTGCTATTTAAAATTAATAAATATATCCAAATTAGAAGCTAGAGAAGTGCTTTCACATCATATCCCTCATTAAGACACTTTGGGAGGGTGGAAAAGATAAAATTATTCAAAAGCAATCTTAATAACTGAAGGAATGTATTAAAATTGCCTGCATCCAGAAGGTGGCCCAGAGCTTTGCTTTCAGGGGCTGTGTGCACCCACATCTGCAGTTCCCTGCTGTAGTGATTGCATACACGTGGGGGAGGCAGTGGGTGAACAGAAATCTGGAAATCTGACCTACATTGTGTGAAACAAGAAATTAGCAGAGATTTTGTGGCTCATGTTCTGATTAAATCTTTTGCTGTTACATTATATCCTCTTTCAAAATTGCTGCAGATTTTGAGCACTTACCCAGCTATATCCATGGTAAGGCACTGTTCTCAGATGCAGCTAAAACAAGCTGTTCATACTTTTTCATGAAATAACATACATTCACAGCCATACCACTGTCTTCTTTTGGTAGTTTGGAGATATAGGAAATACTGCAATCAGATGTTTCTAATTTAATTCAATCCTCATTAATTTGATCTCTCCTTTAATTCAATCTCAGCCTCAGGACCTAAATAAATTATATTAAAAATAACATAATGACCACTCTTTCTTTTAATCAATGGTGACTGCTTTAGGCACATATTAGCAGACAATCTGATTACTAAATACACAGTGAATTGGCATTTAGTTAATAACTAACAGGGAAAATTTGGAAAACAATCAAAGGAGAAAAAAATAAAAAGAGGAAGAGGGATAAGAGAAGAGAGCCTTACAAAGGCATGCAACATTAAAGAAAGTATTATGGAAAAGTTATTTTTGCTGGTGATTGTTATTGGTACAAGCCTCTAAGATGCACAGCCAGTGGTGTCAGCTATGGGCGACAGACTCAGTCCAGCAAGGAGAGTACTCCAGAGTCAGGTCTATGGTAAATCTGACATCTTTTCCCCTTAGACTTATTTAAAGTTACTAATGGGATTTGGAGGTTAGATGCTTAGAGGTATTAGGCAGGCACAGCTTCACTGAACTCCGGCTACACCATTTGCAGCCCTCTCTTTCTCAGGGTTGGTAGACACCATTTGCCTGCCCAGTAGTCGTTTTATGGGAAAGATGTTGGGAAAGCCCGTGTTGTCTGGCGAGAAAACTTGTGATGCACAGCTAAATCCAGGCTGTACACACAGCAGTGTGTAGCAGCTCTGCAGTTGCTTCATACCAACGGGTGGGGAAGTCACCAGTCAGGCTCCCTGGCCAGTTCTGGTTGTCACAGCGTCCCCAGTTCTCTGGAGACTGAGAGTTGCCAGCGGCAGGTCTGCCAGGTCTGCCACCTGCTTGACAGATGCTGACAGGGACTTACTTTGAGGGGATAGTGCTGCATCTCTCATTTTCTTACAAACACCATCTTGGGTCTGCATCTGAAGCAGGTGGCAGTCCACTATCTTTTCTTGTCAAATTGGCAATACTGCTGTAATGACAGCCCTTCTAGTAAGGCAGTAGTTCTAAAGGATACTCAGACTGTTATTTTCCACCTGCTTCCCCCTCTCCCTACTCCTGATGCCTGAATGGGGCCCATGGGGTGCTGCTCAGCAGGTGGCATTTTTCCAGTGCAGCAGTATTGGACGGGTATCCAGCACAGCACGAGGGATCCCAAGCTGTTAGAGACACCTTTTGGCTACAGCAGAAGAAAGAGCCTTGACAGTTTGCTGTTTGCAAGTTACCCAACAGCAAAAGGGAGATTTATGTGGTAGTTGTTGCCCACGGACACAGACACAGACTCCATCTGAGAAGGTCTTAGAGTCAGAAGGCTTTATTAAGAATGACTCCATAATATCAGAAGGCTAAAGGCTTATCCTTATTTCTTATTTCAGAAGGCTCATAGCTTAGCTTATTACTTATTCTTCACTTGGTTTATTCTTAGCTTAGTCTTGCTATTACAAGTGAAGCCTAAGACAAGCTCTCTATTCCCGTTGGTTAAGAGAAACAGTATTTCTATTGTTGTGAGAACAGGACAGAAAAACACCACCTATGTTCTTGAGAAGGGACACAGCCCACAGATTGTTTATAGAATCTTTACTGAGAAACGGAGAAGTTTCCCTTGGGAAGAAAAACCTTAGTAAGCCTGCCGAAGAAACCTCAGAGACATAGTGTACCAAATCAGTACCACAGATTTACATGGTGAACTGACATTTTCCAATGTGCTGTAACTCTCTGCCCAAGTTCCCAAGTTAACTGGGGCTCTGTTCAGTATATTTTACACTGATATGGTGATGAAACATGTCATGCCATCTCAGAAGGGACCTCTGGAGGTGATAAGAACTGGATGTGCTCATCACACAAGGGCCTTTGAAGTTTCCAGTAGAGATTGCTTTAAGTCATCAGCATATTAATGCAGCAGATTTGGGAGTTAAGAAATGCAGTGACTGGTACTCCCACTTCTGACAAGGTGCCAAGGCAGTTGACCACTGGACTCCTATTCATGTTAATGAGGCTCATTCCCACTGTCCTCTTTGTAAGAAACACTGTTCAGCAATACCTGGGAATTAGGCTGGTCCAAGTGGGAAAGATGCTGCAAGCAGGAGAGATGCTCAGAGTTGTCTCCTGCAAACCAGAGGTATTGACACCTCTCTGGGAGACAGAAGAGGATGGTGAAGTGACAGAGGACACCAGTCTCAGTCCAGATGTACATTGCAGCTGAAATGGTAGAGCAGCTTCACTTGGTACACCAATGCTATAGCTTTGAATGCCTTTTCTGAGAAACTGCAATCTTGTTACTTTTGGGACTGCAATCTTGTTACTTTTGTGTTTGAGCAGTGGTTATTAAAATTGACAAAACAAATTGATAATTCTATAAAAATAATTCTGCAATAGATTTAATTGAAGGAGGCTGTCAAGTCATGATAGATGTGAGTCAGTGGTGAATAGAATGCAAACAGAAATACTGTAGGAAATGGTTTAGTTGAATAGGTCCTGGATTCCTGCATACTATTTCCCCCAAAAGGCTTGCTGTGTCTTTTTTATACACTCCTTTGCCATGCTGTCCATCAGTTCCTGGATCTGTAGCATAGTAATTAATCTTTTCTTGTAAAGTGCTTTAGGATCAGCACAAAACTCACACTGTACTTTTATTGTACTTCTGGTGAGTGAAGAAAAAGAAAACCCTTTTAATTGTGACAGAACAAAACCAATGTAACAAGTACGAATTCTTTAGAGAAGACAGACGACTGTGCGTAAGAACTAGTCTTAGCTCAGTGTTTCCAATTGCTGATTTGCAGGAAGAAGTAGTTAATCACAAAGTGAAATCTGTTCAAGATTAGCATAAATTGCAGAAAGTTGTAAAAGACTCCAGATGTATTTGAATTATTTGAAAAAAAACCCAGACAAAACCACCAAAGGGAAGGTTGAGTTGGATGAACACAGACTAATTCCTAGTAAAAAATAAACTAAACATTTTTATGTGAACATCCAGAATTTTCAAGTCAAGACTCTAGGCATGGACATGTCTGCCCAGCACAAGCAAATAGGGCTGTAGATGAAATACATTCTGCCATTTCTACAGAATGCTTCAGAATGCTTACACCCTTACTCCTAGCCCCTCAGTCTGAGATGAATCACCTCAAAAACATACAACAAGAAAGGTCTCACAGCAAAGAAGAGATCAGAACTGTGTGCTGCAGTTCCTATGGAAGGAGATGTTGAGGCTCCAAGGTATAGGGACAAATGCTTCATGAACAGTTCACAGCTGCAAAAGGGCCAGGGATGGTGAAGCCCTGGGTCTGGATGGTATTTAAATACTTGTAACTAATGTCATTAAAACATTTGTCATGTAGTATCTGACAACCTCTTCTGACTTCCTGTTGCACCTTCTTGTTTGAAGCTGAAGCACACCCTGGTGTTCTGTGATTGCAATTTTAGCAATAACTCCGGTACAAACACAAATACATAAGGTGAAGAATTAATATAGCAGAGCATAAAACGTTTTTTCCCAGTAATGTAAATGGAAAGAAGTTTCAAAGGAGACTTCCTTCCCTGGCCAAGAGAAGCTGTATGACTGGCTCACAGGTTATGGGAAGTTCCTTTTCTTTTGATGGTTGCAGTGGTGGTTGTACACGGGCAGACTATTGGCCCATTTCCAACAGTAACTTGATTCAAATTTAGTGCCCAGGTAGGAAACCAGGAGAATTTTATTACCTTGATTTAATTCTTCATTTTCTTTACAAGAACATTTATGTCCTTTTGCACTTTGGAGTGGTGCAAAGTTAATAGCTTGCTTCTTATAGATACACTGCAGGGATTTAATGTTTTTTAAGGTTAATCTGCAGTTTATCTGGACCATTAAGACTCCAGTGAAATCAGACAAAACCTGGTATCTGACATGAGATCTGTAACTGCCCCCCAGCCCCACTGCACACAAGTTCTGTCCCTGGGGCTGTCCTGTCTCTGTGCTGTGCAGGGGAATATGGGCTCCTCCCATCACCCATAGAACACCAGGCAACAGCTGGAGAAAGGAGCTTTCTATGGATCTGTTGAACCAGGGCTGGTACTGAAAAGAGCAGGCATAGGTAAATACTGAGCAAGAAATCCCCCTATTCCTGATCTTTCTCTTTTTGGAGGGTAAGAAATAGAGCCTTGTGATTTTACCTTAAATTATTGTCTGTTAGTTCCAGTGCTTCCTTCTGTGCATGTCCTGAGTCTGCCAGCTGCAATGTAACAAAAGTAACACTCTAATGCCAGCAAAACCAAGAGTGAGAACAGGAGATGTAATAGAAAATGCAACTTCGGTAGCTGTTGAGTTCTCTGATTTTACATAAGCAAATCTGCTTCAGAGCCTCCAAGCTGCTCTCCCAGTGACTCCCCTGGTGTCTGCCAGACAATGAATTTTTGCTCGTTTGGAAGCACTGAACTGATGGCAAGAAGCCTGGCCACATCTTCCATGGGCATGGGCTAACCACCAGGCTCTAGTGCTGCCTCCTGAGACAGCAGCAGCACCAAGTGCAGTAGATTTGAAGGCCCAACACTGTGTTTTAATGTGTATCTTCCTCCACAGAGCTACAAGTCTTAGCTCAGAATTGAAACTACAGCCTCTCCCTGCAGAGCAGTTTGCCTTGGGAACTGCTTCCATCGGAGCCTGGTTAAAAGCACCTGTGGGTAAGGAGGACGGTGTGATTCCTGTGAGGCATCACAGAAGCTCATTAACTGGGGCAAAAGCAGCAGCCTGCAGAGCTCAGGTGATGCAGGGAGGCTTTCTACAAAAGGTTTATCATGCAGAACATAGCTCTACTGTTGGGTGAGTTTCTGAGTTGGTGAAAAATCTGATACAGGCATTTTTGCATCAACTGAAACCAGGCATCTGTTCCACTTGTGTTTATGTCTGGCACAAGCTGAAATGAGACCGCCAGACTGTGATTGCTTAAAGACACCCACAAGAGAGTTTGCACTAACAGAACTAAATTAATTTCAAACAGATTTTAGTTAAACTAGTATAATTATCATGTCTTGACATGGGTTCAGTTTATTTTTGCATATCTTGTCCCTGCAGAGTGATGATTGCCACTGACAAATGGCATAATCGAACTCTGTTTAGCTGAAGTCCATGGCACTTTGTTGAAGTGAACAGGGATTACTCTGGCAAAGCCCAAGTATCTGTCAGGCTGTTAAATACATTCTGTATTTATGTGTGACACCTTTGGAGTCAGCTAGCTTTATACTTTCAAAAGGATGAGGACAATAGCTTAAACTGTTTTTGAAAGGCTTTCATACAGTGTCTAAGGAATAAATGTGAAGGGCAGGTAGTAGTTACACTTCAGCTAATTCTGATCATTGAAACTGATGACATACCTGTGCAAAGCCACTGTGACTGTGGGGAGAATAGAGCCTGCAGGCTGTTTTTTTGGTTGTTTTTATTTTTATTTCAAGAGTATTTGTGAGCAGTGTGATTGTCATGCAGAAGCACGGTGCTGCTCCGACATATATGGTGTCATCTGTTCTACGCTAATAAATTAGCATCTGCAGCTACCATTGCTGCTTGTCAAATCTGGGTACAAAATTGAGCTGTTTGATCTCAGTGCCACTGAAGTGTGTCTGCCTGACTGCAGAAGATGCACATTATCCCATCTGTTTCCCATAGACCCTCCATCAGGTCGGATGCTTCAAGGTAACAGATCAGACACAATGAATTCCACCGCAGTCAGCTGCCTTGGAGGCATCCTCCTGCTTTGTCACTGCATGTAAAAATTTGACTTAAGTGTAATTTTATTCCTTCACAGCAGGTCATTTAAAGCCCCTCCACTCTAGGGAAATTTCTAACTTTGGCTCAGCTCCTTACATGCCACGGGTTGTCTCCAGTGTGGGCTGTTGTCATTAACATTCCAAGTCACTTCTCTCCAAGCAGGCCTTACAAGACACTGGTTCAATCAACAGCAGCCACTGGTGGCCAGTTTGTTTTTGGGCTGTTGCTGCCACTTGTCCAGATGGAGCTGAAATAGTGCCAGCCATGGTGAGGCTTCCAGGGCAAGTGCCAGAGGTGGGAGGTTGGGCAGTGTCCAGAGCCCTGGCAGTTCCTGCAGCTGGGATGTGCGGCCACCACGGGGGCAGCCACCTCGCCCAAGGGTGCACCTACTTCACCTGCACTGCTGCTGCAAAGCTGCTCTTGGAATAAAATCCTGTGCTGCACTGGCCACGTGCATTTCCCTCAGAAATACACGTTTTCGTCTAATTACCTAGGAAGGAAGAAAAATTAGGCAACTGCAAGTTTGATTTTGAGTGTAATAAAACTAGTTTATTTACACAGTAACATGAATGCCACAGAGTACACAGCAAAGTACCACAGCAAACCAGAGTGTAACTGCCCCTGATCACAAAGGAAGGCTTGAAGTTTATATACTTATTTATATAAAAATGTGTAAATATCAATATGAAGCACCAGATAAAGCAATGCAACCAGGAATTCCAAATACAAATTACCCACAAGAATGGAACTGAAAAAAGAAATTAAAAAAAATTCCCTTATTCAAGGCATTTAAAGAAATCCCATTTATAAAAGTCCACCCATTTTGGAATCCCTAATTTAAAAATAAATTTCCCCCTTTTATTAAAAAGAACATATTCTTAAATGCTCAGCATAATTAAGTTTTAAAAGAAAAAAACCCAAGGATTTCAACT
The DNA here is from genome assembly GCA_013396995.1 of Dicaeum eximium. Taxonomy (NCBI): domain Eukaryota; kingdom Metazoa; phylum Chordata; class Aves; order Passeriformes; family Dicaeidae; genus Dicaeum; species Dicaeum eximium. The sequence goes on along the minus strand of VWZP01000091.1, from coordinate 110,601 downwards.
GCAAAACCTTCTAATACCAACAATCCAAAGGACAAAGAAACAGAAGTTTTGAGTCATTTTTGAAGAGGTGTTATTTATGAAATAACTATATTAAAATGTACACACTCTTAAAATATATATTATATATACAATATATAATATATATATTTTTTCAAGCAAAAAGGGGCAAAGAATACTTTTGAGATACAAAATTAATATACATACATATATATTAAAACATGCCAACAGGCACTCATATATATATATATGTATGTATATATATTTATGAACAAATATTTCTTCCATATAAAAAAAAGCTCCAACCTCTTCTAAATCCCTGAAATCTTCTCCTTGAATTTATGAAAAAAAAAATCTTTATAATCTGAAGTAAAAACCAAATTGTCAAATTTTGTAGAGTGGTAAAATGCTTGTGTACAGGTAAGTTGAGTTTTTAATTTCTCACTGGCAACTCTGCTTGATCTGAAAGCATTCTGTGGTTTCCAGGTAAATGCTGAGTGGAGCACCAATGCAAGGAGACTTACAGGAAATTATTTAAATCACATTCTACACCTACTCAAAATCACCATCCTTCTAATACTGCATCCAGGTGAATAAGAAAATCCATACAAATGTCTACCAGAAATTCTCTGCAACACAGCAGGGAAAAAGATTTGCTCCTTCTTTTGGAGTTGAGGGTGCCTTTAAGAAATTTCTCCCCAGTGTTCTAAGAAGTATTTTTTGTGTATTCTTCTCTTGAAGTCTTTGTAATCCACGTGATTGTTTACAGACTATTTCCACAGGTGTATTTGTATAGAGGTATTTAAAATTCTATTCTGTACTTCTTTGATGTTATCTTACTGCATAACTAAGTCACAATCTCATCTCTCTGCGCTGGCTGAAGGGCTCTGATAGTGCTCCAGGTCTTACAGGAGTTTTAGCAGAACCAACACCTCTGCAAAATCAAGGTAGAACTGATGGTCTAGTTACGCAGTTAGGTACTGTTTGTACTAAAAACAGTCAATTTGGAGAAAGAGGGAAAAGAAAGTGCATTAAAAGGTCAGACTCAGTTTCTATTGTATCCTTCAGAAAACTTAAAATTGATTTAAATAAAAACAGGATAATTTAATTTATATTTACATATGGATTCGTTATTACAAACAAAAGAAATTAATTTAGATGGGAATTTCAGCACAAGAATTCAGAAACAGATAAATTTTATTTCAGCAGCAAATACATGTTAAAATTAAGGACCTACAGTATGAAGCTGCTGAATAAATTCTGCAGGTAGCTGAACCCTAACACATATATTTTATTTAAATAATATATTTTTCTCTATAACATGTAGGAATTCTCTTGTGTTAACATGTAGGTACACATGTTCATACTTTCATACCATTCATACTTTGTGGGTAGGATGTGTGGAGCAGAAAAGATTTAAGGTGGAACGTTTTTGTAAATGCTACCTGCACTTCTCTCTGTGGGGCAGCAACATGGTATCCTGGCTGGAGTTACTGATTTAATCAGTCTGAATAGTGAAGTGAGACCAGGCTTCTATATTTGGACATTCCAGGGGCTCCAGAAGAAAATTCTGGATTCCCTCATTCCTAAAAATTTGTAGGCAAGCTTTTACCAGTAGAGTCTCTTTATATTTACCTGGTTATGCACATTGACTGGATCAGATCTGAGGTTTGACAGATTAGTAGTAAGTAATTCCCATTTAAGAAATAGAAAACCCACTTTCCGTATCATGTCAGGAGCAGTTCTTGTAGCACTCCTGTTTGAACGGAGGTTTGCATTTCTCACCACAGCCCAAGGGTGGTGAGCAGCACCTCCACCACCTACAGCAGGAGCAGCCCATTTCACCCTCCCCACTGCTCCCAGACCAACACGATCCCCCCTCACCAGCGTGGATTGTCTGCAGCAGATTGTCGGAGCAAGAGGCTTCTCCTGATGCCTGGTCAGGCTGCAACAACTGACTTAGTATCCACTGTTATTCTCCCTGTTCCAGATCCCAAATTTGAAAGCCCACAGTTCTGTTACTTCAGGTTTATGCTGTACTACAAGCAACTTAAAGGAACCCATTCACACAAAGCTTATGGAATAGATCAACCCAGTATCATACAAAGTACAGCATTTAATTTTGTAAAGTCTTCTGCATCTTTATATGGGCAGTATTATTTCTAGGGCTGTTATGAAAAGAATAAGATTTCCACCAACTGACCAGCTACATTTCAGGTTTTTGACAAGGCACTAAACATTGTGAATCCAATCACTGTGCTCTCTCTGTAATATTAGAGAGGGTTTTAATGGCTCTAAAAGGATCAGAAACCACTAATCATAATTCTTCAAACAAGCATTTGATTTTCCCAGAAATTAGTTTCCACTGGAAAAATCTTTACAGTTCATGTTAAAAATATTTGAATGACAGCTTTTATTAATAGAAAAATATATATTTACAGTCAATACTGTTATCTTAGATTTGCAGCTCTTCCTATTTCTTGAGCTCAACTGAAAGTGCGACATTGCTAAAAAAAATTCAAGATCTGTGCACATATTCAAGTACGTTCTAACATGCACAGCCAGGGGTTTTGTTCCTGCCATACACAGGATCCTGTTATAAACAGAACGGGTTTTTTTCCTTTTGCTTAGCAATTATGCTGTAGCATTATTAGGATTTGTTTACAATCAGTTTAATGCATACATTCTTGTGTATTTACGTGGCACAATCTGGTGCCAGGATGGAGAACCACTACAAACACAGTTGCAATCATCAGTTATGGGCAGATCTGCAAAGTCAGCCTCAAGCTCCTCAAGGAAGAGCCCAGGCCATATCAGGTTTGATTACATTGACCATTCTTTCTTTTTTAAAGGAAAAAACCACACAACATTACAAATTGCCAAAGTTTACCCAGTGCTGCACAAGAAAGAGGTTGGTAGTGAACATCTATCCATGCTTGATTATACTGCAGAGCTAAAATGAGTACTGGTTCATCACAAAAGATACAAACTGAAATTAGATAGCTGGAGATATAAAGGCGTTGGACCAGCTGCATTAATACGTACGGTTGTACAACATTCAAAATCCAACTTTTCATGTGCGTGTTGACATCAAAGTGACAGTGGGAACACCTGTCCCTAAACATGGGAACATCCAGAGGCTTCAAGGGATTGTCCCACAGCAATGCCAAGTGGTCCAAGAGTTATTCCTATGCCTATCTGAGCTAGCTGAGAAGTCAGGTGCACACACACACTACGAAGCAAACACAAAACCAGATCACAGAGAACAAGCCCCACTGGCAGCTCAGCACACTGGCACTAATAGCTAGTAGGTAGTACACAAGTGACTTGCCATGCTCGGTGTATGTGAACTATGGGAGCATTGCCCTCCTGTGTCCAGATAAAGCAGGGCTGCACTGAACAGGAGATTCTTTGTAAAGGTTCTTTTACGAGCTGCGCAGCAGTAGTGTAGAAACTTCCCTTCCTGATGTCGAGGAAGTACTTCAACTACATACATTGCACTTGGGCTTTTAATGCACTGTCCGGTTTTTCTGCATCAATGCCGCCATTCTAACCTTCTTGCCAAAAAGAGAAAGAAAAACATACATATCGCATTAAAATATAATATCCTTATCCTTGCCTGATCCTTCACTGATACAGCTGAACCAAACAAAAGAATAATCAGAAGTTTCAAAAAATCTGTAGAAAGGTCACAAAGACAGTCTATGCTACGGCACAATCAATGTAGGCTTCCACACGCTATTCAGCTGAGCTCTGAGAGATGCCAGAGAAGAGTAACACAGACACGTCAATCCCTCGATGTATGGCGTGCATCCAGAGCTACTTTTGCTGACTTTAAGCCTGCAGGACTGTTTGTTCAGTTTCCATGCATCTGGTCTGAGAATGCATATGCTGTATAAAGTGGCTATTTGTTTCAAGGCTGAAGTGAATTGATTCCTCACAGTTTAACAATTAAAATGGAACACCAATCCATAGAAAGAACACATGGATATCTGTGCATTTATGTGCCAGGAAAGTAAAGGAAGGGGCTGCAGATCTAGCATCGGGTAAAGGCTGGTGTGTAAAGTGAACACTGTAATTGCACAAAGATCCATAGGAGAGAAGCACAGGCTCATAATTAGGGCTGTCTGCTTTCCATCACCTGGGTCAGAATATTCAGGATTGCTTTTCTCCCTGCATTCAGATCCATTCTTCAGAGCAACTCAGGAAACAACTCCTAGCCTAGCAATACTGAGCAAAGATACTGTCTGTACAGAGGTTCCATGGGAAACGGCTGTTATAGCACAGAAGGAAGTCAGCAGTGGCCTCTGAAAGTGAAAAAGCACCTTCAAGTTGAGTTTTTAAAAATTCTGACTCTTCAAATATCACTAATTCCTGCTCTAGTCCAAAACTCTGTCTGTGATGCTCTTTGAGCTTTTCTGACAAAATTCCATTTTTATGGTGTTGTCTATAGTAACATTAGAAAACACTGGTTACAACAGACAAGTACTTGGGCAGCCAAGCACTGCTGCAGGAAACGTGGATCATGACGCTGTTGGTCATGGCTGCCAAACTTAACAGCTCCCTCAATAATTAAACAACAGTGCTTTTGCCCCCTTGTTTTTACCCTTCAGAAAACTGTGTCTGCAGTAAAAGTATCTCCATGTTGCCTGTTAGCTACACACAGACAAGCTCTACACATTTCTATCTCCTGCCAACAAACCTGCAGAGCCAATTGCAGTGTCACTCTGCAGTATGGCATAAGTGACAAAAGCAGACCAAAACAAAACAGAAGAGGTGGCTTTTATTTTCACCTGATTCATAGCAGTGATTGTCAGAGAAGGTTACGTATGTCCTATCCATTTCAAGTCAGGCTTTAGTGCTTTTTGTGATGGAAAGGGAATTTCAATGGTCCACCATGTGTTGTATTGTTCTTGTATAGATGTGGTTATGGCTACAGTACATCAACAGTCCAGACTGGTGAAAGTTGCCTAGGAAATAGGATAGACAAAGTGTGCATGTTCTGCTTTTTAATGCACAGGTCTCAAGCTAAGGGAAATGGTCTGATTGAGGCAGCATTGACGAAACTGTGGATCTATGGTTAGAAAGGATATGGGTAGGCAGTGAGGCAGAGGAGGAGGGAAGAGGACTGACATAGGTGCTTACTGCTCACTGACACTTGCCATGGTCAGTGGGAAAACCACATCTGGGGAGGGAAGTACAGGTGATGCAAAGTGTAAGAGAAAGATCAGAATCTGTTTGGTTGAGACCAAAGGAAAGAGGAGCACAGCCTACTTGTGGGGGACTAAGCTGAGAGGAAATGTGTGGTATGTAGAGTGAAAGCAAATGAGTGTTTTGTGGCATGGTGGATAATTCATCTCACATTCACCACTAATCTGTCTCTGCTTATGGTCACTGCTATTCACTAATCAATGCTACGTAGGAAATGACAGAAACTACCCAGAAGAGGAAGGCAATTTGTTTACTGCAGTGGTAGAAATAGTGGTATCAAAGTTTGCTCTCCTTTTCAGCCAGATATGAATCAAGTTACATACTGTCTGATCCAAATGCAGTCGTGTATGTGATCAATCTCTAGCAGGCCTGGCAAAAAAGTTTCTGTCATACTTGGTAAAGGATGCAATTTCTCCAATTAGAACCTATTTGCTCAGAGTTGCTGGCTCTTTTGTAACAATTGTACAAAGTGTGAGCCCTAGTGCAGGCTGGAGTGAGGGCTGGGGCAGAGGTGGGGATGCTTCACAAAAAGCAACAGGCTCTACAACTAGTGCTGTTTCATGAGTCTCACAATGCGATGAAGTGAGTCTGTAGTGGCAAAAGCCAGATACTGACAACAAAGCCAGTCTTCTAAAATAATTCCACAGTCCCTCTCCAAGGACTTTTCTGCAAACTTGATCATCAGCAGCGTCCTTTTTATATCGAGCCAGTTCTGAAGTATAGCATCTCTCTGTGAGGGGTTGGAAGATATACTGAGAGCATGGAACAAGTCCTCACGTGGACCCCAAAGCAAACACTGAAGGATTCCTTTGGCTTCTGATATCAAGATCCTCTCTGACGGGTTGGGATTCAGCAGGCAGCTGGCAAGTTGTTGGAGCCCTTGAGAATAGAGGGAACGGCAAGGAATCTTAGGGAGATCAGCACAAGTGTATTCCTTCTCTTTCAGCTCTGGATTCTCATCAAAGGGGTTGGGTAAGTGCAGCATTTCATAGATGAGGATGCCAGTCTGGAACTCATCACACTTCTTGTACTGCGTTGCAGTGATGATTTCTGGAGCCAGGCGGGACTGATCCCGTAGGACCTCAGGATCCACCATATGACTCTTCTGCTTGGCCTGGGAGAAGTTGCTCACAATTAATCTGGCTGGGCAGGCAGTGTTGGGACTGGGTTCTGTGGCCTCGGCGCTCAGGGGGCTGCCTCCCGGTCTGGAGTGAACCAACAGCAGGTTCTCCAAGCGCAGGTCACAGTGTGTGATGTGATAGGGCTTCAGGTGCTCAAGGCCCAGGCACAGCTGCAGGAGGAGCAGGCAGACCTGTCTCTCGTACAGGTCGGGGCTCTTGGTGTGGCGGGGCGCGGACTCCCGCACAAAGTCAGCCACTGTCAGGTGTGGGACCTCCCGTGTGATCACCACCACGCGGCTGCGGGGCTTGCTGCTGGTGCCCTGGCTGCTGGGCGTGTCTTTGTGGGAGCTCTCTGGGGTAGAAGCAGTGTCTTTGTCCTTCTGCTCAGGTTCTTTCTCCTCTTCTTCCTGCTCTTCTTCCCCATCCGGTGCGTCATCATCCTCCCACGGAAGGAGACGAACTGGCACTTCAGCAAGGAAATGGCCACAGTCCTGTTGGATGTTAAAGTTGATAGCCAGGCTCTGCCGGATAGACAGGCTGTGATAATACTGCTGGGATTCCTTAGCCTTGCTCTTACAAATCTGGGGGAAAAAACAAACAGAACAGATGTGATTCTTTAATTTTTAAATTATATACATATATATGTATGTATGTATGTATGTATATGTATATATTTAATATGTAATTTGTTGATGAGATCTCCAGTCTAGGCCTAAACATGAGCAATGAACATTTTTTTAATGAACTGACCTTGGCAGACTCTCTTAAGGCACCCAAACATTTTCATTGGCTAGTGAGGAACTGCAGAGCAATACATGCAGGCATCTCTCCCTCTGCATAGATGATGCAATGGAAAATACAATTCTGTTTTGTAATCAGAACAGCAGCTGATACATGGTAAATGCACAGCAAAGCTTTTTTACAGTTACTTTTTTACCTGTATCATTTTATTCCAAGTTCTCTCAGCTTTGTGAGAAGCTTGAACAAGATAAAAATAATCAATAGCAATAGAGGAAACAAAGAAATATACATGAAGTGTTTGACCAAACGCTTGCACATGGCTAAGTTAGCATGGCATAACAAGTCAACTCTTGTCAGTTGGGTGATTGATGTTTGCTCCTTGCCCATTGTAACTGGAACTGAAATCCATGAGCTGCAGCAGTGGGCCTGCAGTGAGGGGTGTATGTGTGCATGGCACACGCTGCTGCCAGGCAGACTTGGCTCAGGTGATCAATGGACAATCAGTAGAACATGGTACCTTAATTGCTTTCAATCATATATCAAGATACAAAGTATATGGTTTGGTTTTTTGCCATATATACTGTATCTATGTCCAGAAGTATCTTACTGATATATACATTATCAACATAGCAATCATTCTTATTAATTGTTTGCACTCCCATAACAAATGGCAGCTCCAACCCCTGACAAAAATCACTGGACAAGCCCTATTAGGGCCTCTGTTTCTAAGGCATTAACTGATTAAAATTACAAAGACTCAGCTGTCTTGACCTTTGCATATTAACCTTAGTTCTACTAAATTCAGAGAGATCATTCAAAGCATGTAAGGTTAAGTGCATGTTTTAATCTTTTACATGGTTAGAGTCTAAATATTCACTTGCTATAATGCACCAACAGGTTTTAAGTGCAAAGCTCAGAGAAGAAAAAAGAGGAAGTCATCTCTCTCCAGATGAAGCTACAGGTTCCCTTAGCTCATCTCTGAAACCAAGGAAAGCCAGTTAACTGAGTCAGCACTTGTTATACACAGTCATCACCACCAAGAAACCCAGATCTCATCCTAGCCCCAAATGTAAGCATTAGGTAACTTTTCTTCCTGTTTCTCCTTTTTCCCCTTCTCAGAACTTCTGCAGGTAAGTTATAAACCTTTCAGTAACGCACACATACATTTTTCATATTTTACATGCTTGTGTGCTAAGAAATATATATGGGAGATTTAATCTTTTATGGTAGTTGATCAGAAAGCTGCATTGTCAGATAACCATAGGAACTCAGACAAAACTTGTACCAACACTCTGATTGTCCTCCTGTCTTTGAGACTGCATATTTCCATGCTTAACAAGCACTTACATTTCCCTACTCATTATGTACATGAAAACTGCCTGTTTATAACTGCTACAAACACACAAAACTGATTTGGAAAATGCATTTTCTAGTCAATTTTATTTGTGAGAGGAAATGTTGATCCCTACCCTGTTTATACAGTGGCTTTTGCTCATTTAAATTTTCAAATGTATTTTACCCTGTTAGAGATGAAGTGAGTTCTCAGTGGCATGTGTGCCCCCTGGTCCCTTCTCTCAAGGGTTATAGAGGCAAAAATATAGCAATAAACTTTGAATTACACAGAAAAAGAAAATGCCAGCTGATTGTCTTTGAGACTGAAGTCCCCAGATTGAATAAATACTTAATACTGCACAGAAGACAGAACTAGAAAAGCTAGACAGACCCATACATATAGACAGACCCATATAAATGTGTTGATGTACACACATGGTGTGTATCAAATCTGACTGGGAGAAGAGCTATTAAGGAAAACAAAATTGTTCCATCTTCTATGCCCTTCAAGTCCATGGCCTTTTTCTTGCACAGCCAGCCATGGGAATACTCAATTCCAGCTGCAGAAAAGGTTCAGCATGTTGTAATTCAGCCTTTAGTTTTTAAAAATACTTAAGTCACCTAATTAAAAACAAATCAAAACAAAACAACAAACCTCATTCTGAAAGAGTTTAATTTTAAAGTCAAGTTTACTTGCTGATAAAAAATGTTGAGAACCACACTTGGCCTTAGCTACTGCACTCTATTTCTTAATCCACAGAGGATCTAGAGCCACCAGTCAGCTAAAACTGATATTCTGCTAAGAATATATAATCCACAAAGTATGTGCTCTGAAAACAATATACACATCTCAGTTTGGTAAATATAAGGCCTTTTTAAAAGTTTATGAAAAGGATTTCTCCTTGCCAACAGAAAAAGAAAAGCAAAGGAATCAAATACTTTTTCCTAGTTTCTAATTTTAGCCCTAGGCAGCCTCTTTTTCCTACTTACTTCAGAGGATGTTCTCAAATTTACTACTCTTACAGTTAAAATTGGAAATAGGATCTGTACCTCTCAAAATCAGCTTTGATTCCCCTCCTTTTAGTAAGCATGGCCAATCCCAGAACTGTGAGAGTACAGAAGCACACTTTCATCCATGCTTTATGGATGTGGTAATGCTTTCTTCTAATTTAGAAATGGCTGGCCATGCACATCTGCATCCAAAGGCATCCAGCTGTTGGTGCAGAGGATGTTTTTCCTGAGCCAGTGGCCTGCAAGGCCAGTTTCATGTGGTTGGTCATCCCTGAGAAACACCTCTCCAGCCTACTAAACCCAGCCTGAAGCAGTTCTGCTTCTCTATCTTCTTTATCTTTCTTCCCACTATTCAATCCTAAATCAACTTTACTTCAAATTAAAGTGACAGCCCTTCTCCTTGCTGATTTGCTAAAAATTGATTCCTGATTCCCATCCTTGAATATGATACATTTACAATTGGGGAAAATGTAACTTTTCCCATTTTATTTGTTTTATTTTTGAAAATACCCAGCCCTTACTTCTCCTATATTTATTCCTAATCCTCTGATTTGTGTTGCTCTTTTTTGGATTCTTCCCATGTATTACATCTTCCTGAAGAGTGGTACCCTACAATGAATTCAGTATTCCAGCTGAGACCTCTCCAGCATTTAGCAGAACAAAGCTTTGTGTACAATGATCCTTGGAACACTTTGCAGGAAGAATAAGTTACATTACTAACTCCATGTGTTCTTGAAAGCATTCAGAGCAGTGTCCACTCTAAAGTAGGAAGCCACAGCACGGCCAAACTTTCCCCAGAATTAGTTCTTAAACATGAGGTCTTGCTTCAGACTCCTCTCTATATCAATAGAACAGAATTTAAGTTATCAACAAACCAGACATTAAATACTAAATGGTATCATTAAATCCAATACTCAAATGACTGCATTCATTAAAAGAGATTTTCTCTCCTTATTGTGCTCTTAAGGAATCTAATCAATATAGGGAAAACAATCTCTAATCCCACAAATGGGCAATAGTGATGGCTTTTGGACACTTCCAGTTCTCTTGCTTAATACAGAGAAGTAGATGGATACATGAACCTGCATTCAGTATCTACAAGGATAAGAGAGCTGAGATCTGATTTGAGATTTATTTTCTGCTTCTTGCTTTTTGTTTACAAACACCATGAAGTGAGAAGTGGAAGAGGCAGCTGGGTTATTTCAGGCTGATTAAATTGCTGACTATGCAAACACTAACATTTGTACACTGGGCACTCTGCAATTATCAGAAGGAAGAGAAAGCTGGGCTATCTGGAGGCAGCACCCAAACTCAGTGTGATAACAAATCAGACACCTGTCTGAATTCATAAAGCAGTTTCTAGAAGACAGACCTGCAGTAATCTGATGTTCCTGTACGTGTCTGGCTACTCTTCAGGTAAGTCTTGGGGTTTTACATTGCACTATTCAGATTTTTTTACATTGCAGGTTCTACACAGAAGTCTACTTTATATTACCATTTTGCAATAGAGTAGTGAATACTGGTATTTAATACCATCAATGGGTAATTATTCTCACCCAAGCACTTTGTACTGGAATAAGTATTTTCAACTGCTGGTGATGAATTCATAAAGTAGTGCACACAGAACTGCTTTTCTGCTTGTGATGGTTAATTCTGTGTCAAAGCTGGGAAAAAATATACAACCTAGTTTCCTTTGCATTTTTAAAGCTTTTGTCTGTTCTAGTCATTTACTCAAAAGATGGAAATCCTGTTGCCTTTTACATATAGAGTATGATGAATACCTGTTTTTTGGCACAGGAAGAAAAGGTGAAAATATTTTGACTAAAACACTAACACAGAAAGTAGGGTCAATCAGGCATTTACTATTTGCTTTAATGAAATACATCCAGCTGAGCTATGAAGATAGGTGGAAGGTGTGAAGATATGAAAGGAAGGTGTTGATAAGGGCTTGGCCAGCCTTATTTCATGAGCTGGTAAAGAGCTAGTTGTTCAAAAGATGAAGCAATGTTGATGAAAGACCCTTCTATATGATGCAAGAAAGCAATGAGAAAAAAGGAGAGTACAAGTAGTAGATGGATACAAAGTATCCATCTCCCTTTTCACTAGAATGCACTGTCATCGTGTATCTTTTCTTTAATGCATCCAAGTGAAACCTGTCACGTTTATAGGGACAGGACTTTATATCCTGCCATTTCAATTTTCCTCAGTGCTCCCAGCCCAAGAAGCAGGATTTGAACGTTTCAGAGCTTTTACAAAATGTTCTGCATTAGCTTTTCTTCTTCCTTTATGAGTCCCGTAGCCTACTGTGCCATCAGCTGACTCTCACTTTCCCAGCAGGGAATCTCATTTCCACTCTGTCCTATGCATTTTACATGGCGTTAGTGAACTTAAAGCACCACGAGTATTGTGGAAAATGAATTTACAAGCGCTCGATATGAGAAACACAGAAGATCACAAAGATGGTACCATCTGTGCCACTTTGTTGTACTGCACAGAGGGACAACTGCAAATGAAATTCTGTGTAGAATGAAAGCTTGCTAATCCCAAATTGATAGCTTGTTCTTGGTACAACCTGGTTTTCCAAGGAGGCCAGTTTGATCTCTGATTGACCTAATTTTCTTGATCTAGCCTTGGAATAGAGCTTTGACTTTTTAATGATGTGCCAAAACACAGAATTCTATTTTGCTGTGACTGAACTGGGAATGGGTTGGAAGTTGAATGTACATTGCTTTGTTTTCATTTGAAGCACGAAGTTCTGGGACAACCTTTAATGATGCTTCTGATGGGAAGCTCCACTAGGAAACTGAATTACCAAATAAAACCACCTTAGCACACTGTGACAAACTAAACATGACTAGAAAATAATTGTTAGCTGCAATATGAAACTGCCAGCTAAGTTCAGCCCAGTGCTGCTTACTTCTGCATTCCTGGGACACAAACCTTACCACGAATCCTAAGGTTTTACTTCTAGAAGAACTTCTCTGCTCTGCAGCAGTCAAAACAATAAATTTGAACTGCTCCTTCTGAGCTGTTTGCACCTTCACAATTCCTGTTACCCACCTGACCAGCTTGTCACATGTGCCTGTGGCCAGAGCCAGCTGGGTTTTATGGCTGTTTGTTCTGTGTGGACTCTGGTGATACTGGACAGTGTCTGCTTTGAGAGTTTAATACTGAAAGTGGAAGTAGTTTATGTCACTGACACAGTAGTTATATTGTATGTTATTCCTTCTGAGTAATCTAATTTATTTATTTATTTTTTAATAAAAGACTTCCCTACCACATCAGTGCCTTATTCAATTTGTGTCAGGACACTAAGAACAAAACTTATCCAGTCTGCTGCATCCAAAGAGCTGGTGCTCTGTGCTGCTTTTACTTTGGTGTAACCTTTTCACTGCATATTTGGAATTACTGATAAGACTGTGGTTTCCGGGGAATGTTTATCCATATTGCCCCAGATCTACCAACTACTTAGAAGGTGGTACTGCACTTAGGTGAAAGAAAAACCACCTCAGGGTCTGGAATTTTATGGAAACCTTTCTTGAAAGGGCATTATGTTTTTCCATTTGAAAAAGTACTTTTCTGATCACAACTTATGTACTGGTTTTATTTCTAATGTTTCAGTCAAAATAATTTCCACATGGCTTCCTGCAGCTATTTTTGCACTGGCTGTTTACTAGCAGATTAGGTGAGAGTTAAAGCAAAAAGCATAATAAAGTGCTGTGAAACAACACACTCCTATGAATGTTTCCTCTTATATCTATCCCAAAAGAACAAGTTGTGCTTGTTCTCCACCAAATTTATCAGAGCATCTTTTGCTGGTGAAACCACCAGAATGTAAAAGTGCACTGGTACATTCATCTCTACAAATCATTCATTGTTCTAAATTTAATTCAGCAGTAGTTACGTGGTCAAAGCTGAATTATTAGCAATGCTTTTGTAATTATATTTTTGGAGATAGAATATTAAAATGCAATTTTATATATCAAGACTATTAGCACTGTTTGGGGGTGAATCTCTGATTTTCTACAAAGAGAATAATAATTTAAAAAATCTCATTATGACATTGTTTCTCAGATCTAATATTAAAATCATAAAGCTGAAGAACTGTCTGAATTATTAGCCAGTGTTGTTTGGGTAGTTCTGCAAAACTCAGAAGAGCCACATTAATTTACATCATCCAGAAATGTGGCTCCATATACACTTTTAAAGTGTATTTCTAAGACTTGATCCAAAATAACTGAAGACTGTTTTGGATTCAATCGGCACACCAGTAATTTTCCTCTCACTGCTTTTTCCACCCTGTTTAGGGGATGAGGGATTTAAAGTGGCGGGAAGACATAGGTTATTTGTTGAAGGTAGATTACTATATAATTTGGCTCATACAAAAAACACCCATGGTAGTAAAAGCTAGCATATTTGTTAAAGCTAAATTCCCCAAATCTCTGTGTAATGAAACAGCAATCTGTGGTTATGAGCTTTTGGACAAATCTGATCCTGGACCAATGGCTTATAAGTCAAAGGTCCACTTGGGGCCAACACCTTCCTCTATCACATTAAGTGCCAGGGGGGGATTTTCAAGAGGAACTTTTCCTCTCATCGTAACAGCACAACAGCTCCTGGTGACCTCCAGCTCAAGGGTATTTTGTGGATACTTCACTCGCCCTTTAGTCAAACAACTATTTTAAGAAACCTGAATTACGAAAAAGAAAATTTAGCACCTATTTGACCATGTTACACTGCTGCTCTTTCTTCTCTCTGGCTTTCTACAAGGGAAATGTATTTCAGAGGACATGAGATAAGAGAACAATGACACAGCTCTTGCCTGTCAGGGAATATTTTAAAGGCACATCTGTGATGTGCAAACAGATATCACATTAATGATAACTCAAACTTCCCCATATAGAAAAATACCACTTTGGGCCCTAGAAATACCACTTTGGGCCCACTGTATTAAAGCAAAACCGTCCAAGCCAGCCATGAGCAATGCCAGATGCTAATTCTGAACCATAGCTGATTGCCAGATACGCTCATGGTCTGTACCACTGGACATGGCAGCTCCAAGACATCTGTATTTCATTTCACATCTTTTCCAATAAGAAGTCCTTAATAATTAATGCAATATAAATGGTTACACCCTGATATCTGCATTTAAAAGATACCTTTTCAGGTCTAAGAGAACCATAATAGGTGCACCAATCTTACCTTTCAGTTTTTTATATCTTACTTGTAAACAGTCATGCAGGAGTGGTAACAACATTTTGTTCCTGTAAAGCACCACCCTTGTGAGAATGTCAAATACAAGGAATAACAGCTCAGGCCTCACATATCTGTGTCAGGCAATAAATGTTTTATCTCAGTTTCAACAAGGAGGAGTCAGAAGTTCAGTGATTTACTCAAGGTCACACAGGAAGCCTGACAGTGCTATGAGTCTCAGCTGTCCTTCTCACTATCTTCCTACCAGATAAGCATTGAGAAATGAAGAAATAGAGCACTCAGAAAGAACTGCCTATATAAAAGTCAACGAAATAACAATATCTGGTGAAATAGCTGCCAGCTAGGCACTCATATATTAGGAGTAAATCTAGTAAATCTTATTTCTTAAATGTGTTAGCTGAAGAATTTATAAGGCAAACATTGATGGCTAGGCAGAGCTTTTGAAAGGCTGGTAATGAGCACTGGTGAAAATCTAAGACCTTGTATGGGAACAGAAAGGTCTATTACCCTAGAATTTACATTTAAAATTAAATGGCTCTGAAAATGGAGAACTTTTCCATTTTTTAGGAAACCTTTTCTAACTAGGTGTGATGATTAATTTCCTCTGCATGCAGGTGAATCAAAGAATTTTGTTATTGCAAGTTTCCAAAGAAACACAGACACACGTTAAAAGAATACAGCTTTTCTTTCAAAATGTCATTAAGCAATGACTATAGTAAAGACTAATATGTGTTGATTTCTCTTTCCTTCATTTTGGAGCAGGAATAAAACGTGCAATTAAACAGCACATACCAATGCCACAGATGGGTCTTGACAGAAGGAAGAGCCTGTATCTTGGGAATCTTACTTCTCCCCCGTCTGCCAGCAGCAGGCCCTATCACTACTGGATGTGGTGCCGAGTATGGCAGTTGTCACATTTTGCCACCAATTCCTCGGGTTACCATTTCTCAAGCCCCTCTTACCTTGACCGCATAATTGTTGAGGGGATCTTTTGCGTAAGACGCGGGGTAGTAGACGGCATCGCCCGCCTCGCAGCACGGCTTGTCACTGGTGAGGCGGAAATCCGACCAGCTGTCCACCCCGAAGCGCAGCTGGTCCTTCTGCCCAGCCATGAACAAGTCTTCACATTTCAGTGCCAGCTTCTTCAGCGAATCCGCGTGCAGGCTCCGGATTTTGCCCACCACCTCCTCTCTGTTTTCGATGCCTCGATAAAGTGCTTGTCTCTGTGGCTTCTGGATGCCTCGGCCCTGCTTGGCCTGCGAGAGGCGCCTCCCCGTCAGGGACTCCATGCTGTTGGAGCACCGGTCCTTAATACTGATAGTGGTTAGGCTGGAAACACTGTTAGTTGCTGAGGTGGTTGCCCTCAGTTTCTCTGTCGGTCTGTCCAAGGAATCTCCCGACTCGTTGTCCAGGACCTTGAGCTCCAGGCTGACTGAGGAGCAGGCGCTACCTGCTTCCCAGTTGGTGTCAATGTCATACGTGGGGTTGGCCATGATGCACAGGTTGTTCTCCAGAGCCTGCTTCTGGAGATCTCTGGGAGTTGGCTCTGTGTTAGCTCTCAAAATTGTTTTCTTTGGCAGTGGAGGTGGTGTTGGCTGCAAGTGGCTCACTGTCTCCTGGTCTGCCAGTCCTCCAAAGGCAATGGCATCATCCAAAGCTCCCTTGGGTTGCCGTGGCTGTTTTGGAGGGATCATGGCTGCTCTGGACTGCCCTGTGGAATAAGATAACAGTAAGAGAAGATTAAAGTACTTCATATGTGCTGCTCCTGTTTCCACTCTGCTAAGAAGTTTAAGGCAAAATCCCCCCCAAAACCCAGACTAGGACCCACCGCCCCAACATTTCAAAAACCCCTAGATACATGTATGAAAAGATAAACTAATTAGAAAGTAAATTACCAAATTAGCATCATATATATCTAATTACATCCAGCCAGTCTTGATTTGACCTTGGTATACATATTGAAATCAGCTTCAGTGCTAGTAGTGCTGCCATTTTACATCCAGCAGATCAATGATGAGAATTTCAAGCAAAAACCACTCCTCAATTTGACACTTTGGCCAAGTCCAGTTTCAGCAATTACATCCAGTGTCCTATAATTTCTTCTGCAGTGAACTGACTGTAATATTATTCCTTACTTTCTATTTAAATGTCCTAAACTGAGGGTGGATAACAGTCCATAAAACAAGTGGGAAATGCACTCGACAGGCTGAAAATCCTATTTCAGAATGGAACCCGGAAACTGCCAGATATAAGTAACACAGTTTAGATACTCTGGTGGTCACATCAGGTAGTCAAGATTGCCCCAGCAGATTCACACAGTGAAATCAAGGAAGTTAAGCTAACTTTCACTCAAGTTGACAAGTGTGTTGCCATCAAGAGCAGGATCATATTTTGACAGAAACAGTTTCTACCCTGCAATTAAAACTCTTGTGCCCTCCCCCTGACTGTAACTTCTCTAATGCATTTCCCTTCCTAACTTGCCACGGGTGTAGTAAATGGTGAGCTTTTCATAGGCCAGTTTTATTACTGACTTTAATACTTAGGATGGTTCTTCGTTCAAGGGGTGTATATACTTTGATTTTCCCCCCAAAAGTTAATTTGAGAGCCTCTTTGATTAAATTCACTGCTGCTGCCACTGACTTAGGCAAAGTGGCCATCCTCTTACCACAAACTTGTTTATAGACTTGATGGAACACATAAGCTGAGAATTTAACCTCTCTAACTGTTGGATTTGCGGTGACACTAGATTGGCAGAATCCTGGCCCTGGGAAGGGATCCCTTTAACACCACAGGACGTTTTAAAGATTTTAAAGAAACCTGTCACCCCACTAGAGCAGCAACAGAGAGACCTTGGTGAGACGAGGAATCTCCGACCAGAAATCATCAGCGAGGAATGCATATGGAGAAGAGGACCACGACATACATCATACGTGGGCGAGTTACCTCGCAAGAGGTGCCGGGTGACAAATGGAACATCAGCACAATGGATCCCACAACCACCAGAGATCTACTGGGCCAGGGGCAAAAGGTCAGGATGCATATACACAGAAAGGGAAAACCTATACGAGTGCACAACCATGTTTCCGAACCCCTTCCCCAATGAACCGTTGTTATATAAATTTTGGAGTGCCGAATACATCAATGAAATTAATAACCGTAATTTCTGGAAGGCATCCGAGAGGTTGTTTTGGTTGTGTGGGAAAAAGGCTTATGTGGGGTTTCCCAGGGATTGGGCTGGGAGTTGCACATTGGGCATCATCAGACTCTCTTTCTTTCTACTACCCAAAGTCAAAGGTCACTATTTAGGAGTTCCTTTATATGATGAACTAGCCAGAAAGAAATGGGAGGTAATAATTGGAGGTACACAGAAGTGGGGGGGAAAACGAGTGGCCACCTGAAAGAATCATAGCTACTCATGGCCCGGCCACCTGGGCCCAAGATGGGTCATGGGATACCGGAACCCAGTTTATATGTTACCAGTCCAAAGGTGGAACCCCCTTCTGAAAACAGGCTGGTGGGATAATCTTCTGGGCAGAGGGTGGTGGAAAAAAGAGGCATTGATTGTTGGATGTAGTCTAATCAGTTTAATTTTCCTCCCATGCCTGATCCCGTGTGTAATCCGACTAATCACGAATATTGTACAAAACTCCCTGGAACAACTGAGCAATGAGAAAATAGAAGGAATCATGCAAATGTGGGTGAGAGACCCAGATGACATCCCTGACAATGCCCCTGAGCTCCTGAACGCAAGAACAACCTACAAAAAATACCAGAAGTTAAGAAAATTTTACAGAGCTACGAAAGCTCGTTGTGAACGGACTATTAAAGACTGTTGATGCGGGCAAGGCTCAAAGTTGATGCGGGCCGATCAAAGTTTAAGAGGGGGGAGTTGTAGTAGATGGGGAGCTTTTTGTAAGCCAGTTTTATTACAAGTTAATTAACAAAGTTTTGTTAATTAGCTAAGTAGCGGGGGGAGTTCTCAGGGAGTTCTAACAGTTGCTAGTTTTGGGAGGGGTTTTCAGAGTTCTGGGGGGTGGTTTGGGAAAGTTTTACATTGGGGTTTTTGCGCTCGGGTGTATGGGTCAATCAGAAAATAGATTCCATCATGGCTGACAGAGAAGGGTTGGGAAAATGACATCAGCAAGAGACTTAAACAGGGTAGCCAGGGATCGGTGCAGCCATCGACCAACCACGTGCTGCTGCTCAGGAACGATTGGCCAGAAACATCCAGACTTAGAGGCCAATCAGAACCCCTAGAACGAGCCAGTCCTGAGCCGGATTGAAAAACGCACCAATCCCTGTGCAGAACAGATATAAAAGACTGGGTCAGACCCAGAACAAGGCTTTTTGCCTTTTGTCCTTAGGGCATTAAGTGGTCCCCAGCCCGGTGTTTGGGGGGATACAGTGTGAACACGGGATCGCTGTCTGAGTGTGCACATTGTATCCTCGGGAGGCCTGGCTCCTACAAGGGAACTGGGACTAGCTCGGTTCAGTCCTTTGACTGTCTTCTAAATAGACCAAGTTTAACCTTTTCCTGAGGTTTTTGGCTCTCTTTACAACAATGGGTACATTTGTTGGCAATGTTACGTTCAGAGATAACCAGATCTGGCTTCACTCAGATTCCAAATGGCAAGTTACCTACACACAAGCTTGGAATTTCTAGTTTCAGACATTTGTGTGAATCCAGGGAAGATAAACTTCCTCATGTGTTTTGGATGGCTTTTATCAAGGGCGTTTATCATTTGTAAGTGCCAGAGTCCTTGGAAATGCAGAACAGATAAATGACAATAATATACTAGAGAATAAAGACTAATAAACACACAATGTTTACATAAATACAAATGACCAGTTCACTGCTCTGGGACAATTAAACTGTTGTTACTCATATCAAACTGAGATCCTTCCAATCAACTGCTATTTTCGGAGAAATTATTTTATAAGCTTTCTACTTCTCCTGGGAGGTTCACTGTCATGGTAAGGTAGGAAGCCAACTCTGACAGTTGAAAACAGCAGACCTGAACTGGATGCTCTGAATAATTGCAGCTGAGCATCTTTTCTAGTAAGGGAACAGACACTATAACTTTTGAGTATTTATAATGTGCTGAATCATAAAATCATTTAGGCTGAAAAGACCTTTAAGATCAGAGTCCAACTGGTAACCAAACACTGCCAAGCTCACCAAATCCTTGTAAAGAAAGAACTAAACTGGAAGACTAGGGGGATCTAAGATTTTATTAATAATTAATGACTTTGCAGTTTGCAAAAAGAAAGGAATATTAGCTTCCTTTGCATGTTAAGATATGTTTTTATGAACACTACAGGACCCGAAACCCACACGGCCAGGATGTACCAAACCCTGCAATGCTGGGCTAGAATGCTGAAATACACCTCCTAATTTCAGAAGATCAGAGAGGATCATATTTTTATATGCATCTACAAACAAAACAGCCTTGCACCCTGCTTTCTTAAGAATCCTTCTCCTTTCAGTCATTCCAAGGAGACATCCCAAATGAAAGTTCTATCCCTATCTTTTGTTTAAGCTCCAGAAACCCTCAGAAGAGCCTTATGGATTTAATTATAAGGGAATTTTAAGTCTGGCTATTCCAAAGTTTAAAAAAACAAGTTTTGAGCAGGAAATTTTATCAGTTTTGTACACACCTGATATTCAAGGAAGACTGCAAATTATTGTAAAGGTTGCTGAAAAAAATGTAACTCTTGGAAGGCTCAGGGGATCCTACTGCTCCTTTGTACTGCAGCGTTTGCTGTGCTGCAGCATTGAATTCTGGTGCCAGGTGGGCACTACAGGAACTGTCACAAAGTTCCTTTTGCAGAGGTGAAGTGTGGTATGATTCCAAGTCAAAAGCAGAATTGATGTCTGTGTGCCAGACACACCTCCAGATGCCTTTTGTTTAATCCTGAGACAAGTTAATTTCTACTTTATATCCAATTCTCTTACTCATGCAAACGTGTCCTCTTCCACAACTGCTCTTACAAAATCTGTGACCCATGTACTTCTCCCCAGCAACACTCTGTGCTAAAGATCACTTGCCTATTTTTTCCTCCTCACCCTCTTCCCCACTCTGCTGAGCCAGCCTGACTGCTGAGGCTTGAAGGAGACACTATTCAGGAGGCAGTCTGCTAACATGCCTTCCCTGTCAGACTTGGTAACCCAAGGATGCACAGGTGCTAGAGGGAAACAAATTACAGCAAGATACACATCCCCAGCAGCAGCAGAAGCCCTCTCCAGGAAAGGTAAGATTTATAACAGTATTGCTGCTTGATTCTCTTGTTTTCTGTCTGCATTAATGTCTCCATCCTCCAAAAGCCATTCACACAGAAGAGAGTGTTGAGACTGCAACCAGTGTTGCTTTTTCATAGCTACTGGCACTGTGACATCCAAACAGAATTGGAGAAGGTTTTCATAACCAGAAGTTGTTTTTTCAGATGTCTGGAGGGGGTGGCAGGTTCCAGAGAACTGAATGTACAAGTCATTCTGTAGTTACTGTTTCAAGTACTCTCAGCTGAGAAAAGTAAGTTTGTACAACATGCTGTGTTACAGTGTAGTTTCTTCCCACAAGAACAAGTTTTCCACATTGAAATCTAACCAACTGTATTATCCAGTTGAAAAGTTTCATGACTGCACTGCTTCTATGCTGAGTTCTAACACTGTACATTTCTTTCACAGCTACTGGGCCAGTCTTTCCTGCTCAGCTTTCCCCAAGCATGGCAGGAAACTACACGGCCCAATTTTTCTAAAATCACTGCCTTGCAAGAAAAAGATTGTCTTAAATGTTGTCCCTGTCAAAGGCGTAAGAATGTCCTTTTGTACAGAAATACTAACAGAGCATTAATTTCTTTTCCTTTTGTAGCCTTTCCTTCCCCCCTTGCAAGCCTAAACTCATAATTTCCTAACCTACTGCACAGACTCTCCAACACTGCAAGTTCAGCCTGAGCCACACTCTTGGGGGGGCAAAATGAAAAGGAAGAACAGGGACAATATTAGGCTACCACTTTGAGAGATCTTTGAAGTGGATTCCAGACTGCTCAATCACAGAAAAAAAATTAACTCTTTACAGACAGCAGATTTCTAGACAGCATTAAATAATTCTACAGTTCAATAAGATCTTCCATTACAGAATCTCACTACACTATTTAAATATTAATGCTCAAGTCTCCAGACACCATGCAGAGTTCTGAAACTCTGAAAGATCTCTGAGAAAGGCATTTAAGGGTAATTTTTCTGGGAAACTGATTTATCATCAGACTTTGCATTGCAGCCTATTTATGTCAGCTGCTGAAACTATCAAATCTGACATCACTCCTTAATAAACACTTATCCTGACTGATAAAAATAACCAAACCATGAAAAAACCCACAAATGCATCAAGTACCTTCCAACCACAGCATGCTTCACAGCCCCAATTCCAATAAATGCTGTCCATGTACACCACTATTCTATAAAACTGTCCTGTACACAGATTTGCATTAAATCCTGCATTGTTTACACATTTATTGTTAATTTAATAATTAAAAATTTTACCAGAATTATTATATATGTTAGAGAAAGGAAAGCTAGCATTTGTTAAGTAACACTGGTGATGCACCTCCAGCGTCTCAGCAATAATTTGAGACTGGGCACAGGTCTCTTGTGAGATGAAGGAAAGAGAAGTCTCACTTTGTTTGCTTGGTGACTTGTCAGCTCTTGCTGCCCACCCTCCATTACACCATGTTAGACATTACCTGTGTAATTATGCACTATACAAAATGCACCAGGCTGATGCTATAATCACTGTCTATCACTGAACTGTCAGTTTTCATCAACAATGATCTCATTACCTTATTTACAGCCTGGCTAAGGCACTGTTTTCTGCCCTGGTCTAACTGACTGACTGAGGAAATGCCCCATGGCAGACACTGTGATTAGGATTTTTTTCAAGTATCAGCAATCACAAAGCCTAGAAACTCAGCCTTCTTTTCCCCCCATTTCTTTAGGTGTAAAGAGAAAAATAGCTTATAATGAAATAACCTATTCCTTTTTCAATGGCAGAAATACTATCCCGAGTATACTGAGAATACCTTAATCTACTTACAACCATACAAATTCAAGCAAATCAATTTCATCAACAAATTCAGAACAATTTAAAGATTTGTAAAGGAAAGGCTTTGTCTTCCTTATCATCAGTTACAGGGCTTACCTGAATTAACTTCTGTAACAATAAAAGAACCCCTTACAAAAGAAGCATCCAGGCCCTGCCTTACACATTTGAACATTTGTTTCTTCATCTTGATTCAAGTGGCAGCCTCTGGATTTTGTTAAATAGTTGATACCACAGGTCTCCCTCACCACAGTTCTGCTCACCACCTGAGCACCCACACCATGATCAAGGCAGACTCTTACTTTGATAAACTGAATGAATTCAGATTCTGCATTAGTCCCTATGAAGTGCTTGCCACAATACCAGGCATTTGCAAGGCTTTTCTTTAGAGCCTATGCAATTTTTCAAACATTCTTCTTAAACTGGTGGGCCACAGTGGGCACCAGAGCCTGACTGTGACCATGGCAGTCAAGAACCTCTCTCCTCCTACACAAGTTTTCTTCTATTTCTACAGCCAGGAACACACCTTATCCTAACATCATAGTGGGATCTCAGAAAAGCCCCAACTCTATTATGTTGTACCTGATTCCTGGAGGAGAATCCTCTGTTTTGTAAGGCTTGTCTCTTGGAAGGCCAAACCAAATATATTTGAGGGCAGTACCTGGTATAAACTATTACCTGACTGCAGATGAAAATTTACCAAAGCTTGCAATTATTTCTGTTCATGACATTTCATGAGTGTTAAGGCATCATGACATGTCAGAACTGAAGATTAGCCATTTATCAAAGCAGAGACATATTATCTGCTTTTTAATAAAAAACACAGAATATGTATCAGATTAGTTTAAAAAGTGAACATCATGCATTATGCTGCAAATTGAGATGTTCATGTGATGCATTTTACAAACTACAAACCGTAGCATGTAGCTCTAATTGCAGCTGAGGCAAAAGTCAAATGTGATGTAACTTCTCATAATATCCTTTCTTCCAGTTTCACATGCCAGTATTTGTTAATTCTATAAAAGATAAGATTTTGCTGCCTAGGTGATGCAAGATGTGAAAACAAGCAGAAATTATTCTCTGTTCCTACCTACAAATCTCTCTGTTGCCATCTGAATTAGAAAGTGAGGTTGCTTGCCTAAAGCAGAAAGCCTTTGAAGGGCAGCCAGGGAGCTCAGTTCCATTTAGGGAAGGATTGCTCCTACCAACAGGCAGCTCTGCCAGCCAGAGCAAGGCAAGCCTCAGAGCTAACTTAACTCTTTCACACCAAAAGGTTACTTTGGAGACAGCAAAGCTCAAAGTGAACCGGCCATGAGGAGCAGATTTTGAATCAATTGCTCAGGGGTTGACTTTTTTATGGTTTTAAAAAGAAACATTCAAACTTAGGAACAGCACTAATACAGGCCAGGACTGATGGAAGGGATCTCTTGAGACAGTCAGGCACAGTCAGCTGGAGCAGGTTATCCAGATCATCTCCAGTTGGGCTGTGAGTATCTCCACAGAGATTCCATAACTTCTCTGGACAAGCTGTTCCAGTGTTTTATGGTATTTTGCTTCATGGGATAAACATGGTACAAGCAGTTCTGATGCAGCTAGACCTTAATTGCCTGGATTCTGTCTGCAATGTCCCTGTTTTCTAAATACAGCAAATATATGTACAGATATATATCTCACTAAATTGAAAATAATTCATTAGATCTATGAGTAATTCACCATAAAGATAAAGATTTTAGTTTTTCTCCTTAGAGGAAGAGTTTCTTGGTAGATGTTAGCATCACACTCGGACAGGATATTTTTCCTCCTTATGCTTGATATAAACAACACCTAATTACTGTTTTAATAGCAGAATGCACTAATAAGATTCCACTAATTCACATTTAAGCAAAAAAATGCAACATTTTCACTGAATGTCTAAGGAATGTATGCACCTGAGGGTTTAAAGTTTAGTCCTTGATCCCTGAAACCTGTGTGGACACGCCAAACCCCCTGTACTTGTGAGCCATCTCAACACAATCAATTTACTCTTAGCCATATGCTTAATAAATTGCTGTGTTTACAAGATTGGGATGTTCAAAAAACATGTATTTGGATATCCTGGGAATGCAAATAAATGAGAGATTTTGTTGTTCTAGAAAACCTGGCTGTAGGTATCCCTGAATTCACAGTACTGCAAATCAAAATGCTTTAGAAAATTAGGCTGATAATATTGATACTGTGCATCGAGAGATGCTGCTTTATCTTGCTCCCTTATCTTCCAGAGAAGCCCTGCATCCATGGATCTCTTTAATGAGTCAGGAATTCAGTAATCTTTGAGTAGTACTTTCAGGACATTCATATCTCATTGGGAAGGACTCTCTGACTAGGATAAGAACAGTTTCGGCCAGGAGAAGATGGGTACAGCAGTTATTGATTCTCTAAAATAAAAAGCCCTATCTTTTGCTAAAGTTTAGAAAAATATTGAATTTTACTTATTCCTTCTATAGAAATTAGGTAGCTTGCTCTGTATTTTAAACCTCTTTGACAAAAATTCCTCCAAAGAGATAAAAGAATGTTTCTTTTAAAAATTATTTGAGGTGTTTATCAGTAAGGGCAATTAAAAGACTATTTTAAATTATAGGAAAATAAACCTTTGAGTTTGTTGAATCTTCACTTTCTTGGTTATGATCTCTGAATGAGGCTATATATCTTTATTTTCTGTAAATCAATATTAAAGATTTAGGCTTTAAAAGCTACCCTTATGAAGATGTATCAAGCTGTTCAGAAGAAAAGGCTCTTCACACCCTGGAAAGGTATCCAAAATCTGATCCAGTTCCTGTCCACTCACCTAAATTGCTGTACGTAGCACTGCAGGTACTCAAATCAGGAGAATTCGGAGCTTCTTCTTTCTCTTCCTCCCCTGGTGGCCCACGGGCGGATGAGACCGGGATGACCGAGGCGCTGCCCCCATTGTCCTGCTTCACAAACACAGCTCTGGGGACACGAGGGGACAACTCCTCCAGGCTCGGGTCATCAGGCACTTGACTGAAACAAACACAACAACATCACCTGGAGACCCAAGCTGGGCACTGCATCCTGCTGGTAGAATGCCAGGTCAGGCACTAAGTACCCTCAGGAAGGGGAACAAACTGGGAAAGAAGGAAGTTCTTTCACCCTCCTTTTCTAAGAACAATTATCTACAGTTTTTATTTTCCTTAATGAGAAGAAACGACTTGTGACTGAAATAGTAACATGTTAGTTACTATTATCATGATTATAATAATATATATAATATAATAGTTCATGCCTTTGATATAAAAGGAACAATAAAAGGTTTAACAGCTTGACTACCATCAACATCCATACTCGTAAATATGCAGGCATGATTCTGGGTAAAGTGTGTGGGACTCAGGACAGGAGCAGAGTTTAGGGTGCTTTTTACCAGTGCAAACAATCGCGCCTCAAAGATAAGAACGTATAGCAAGGGGGATTAAGTCCCAATAAATGCATAAAACTTCAGTGATGTATTTTCATATACTGGTAGGATTTTGGGAACTGACACTCTGGGAAACAGACCTCATTTATGCCAATAATCTCTTTCCCATATAAAATTCTCCACCATTAAAATCCATCTGCATTAGGCCAACTGCAAAAGGCACTGAAGACATTCCTCTGTGCCTGCTCTTAGCTATGAAGTTTTAATTACACTGTGATGACTTACAGCACAGAACTCTGAAAATTGTGCATTCAGTTGGTTTCCATGGATATATTTATTGCAGTATAATTTAAAAATTATGCATTATATGCATTAAAAAAATGTCAAGATTTAATAAAACCCCACAATCATACTGAAAATATAACAGCAATTATCAGTAATATGCCACAAAACATGTCAGAGCAAAAATATTTCCATGCCTTTATGTTCTCTCACTTGCAGAAACAAATACTCATTACAGGCCAAATCTCAAGAGCATATGTGCTGTTTGCTAGTTCTCATTACTACAGCCTGATCAAATAGAACAGGAGGAATTTGAACTATTTGTGACTTCCATTAGGGACAGGAGTAACACACTTCCATCAAAAAATGATCAGCACATCATGTATCTGTAGAGATACTTATTTTTTGTGATAAAGATTTCAAACATCCACAAAGAGTTAACATAAATGATAGGTATATGTCTATGGCAAAGCCAAAATCCTGAAAATCCTGAGAACAATCCTGTAGCAATCCCCGAGTACAAAGATTCAAACATGCCAATACTCTGCATGACAAGACCCCGGACGGTGCAGTGTGCACATGCTGTTTCTGCTCAGACTCATGAATTTTAACTGCAGGCTGACACAAACCAAACTCATTAGAACTTGTTAGTAAAAGAGAAAAAATGGCATTAAGTTCAAAAAGATGTAATCTCTAATCAGCGTAACACTATTTGTTCAATTTTAGTACCATGCATAGGAATGGTGTGAAGAACATTCCATGTGCCATAAATATATCCACATTAAAGAGTTAACCTTGGTGATTTCAGAGTAAAGCAGACATAAAATTAAAGCAGTAACAAGGCTCTCAGGATAATTTAACTGAAGACTTGTAGTTGCTGTAAATAACATACATACCTGCATTCCTCAACAGGAATGTTTTCTTTAAGAAGAAATAGGTTCTAATAGCTTCACAGTTCTGCCATTGCCACAAACCAGGAATTATCACATTTCAAAGTAACTTTTTAGTATCACTTGGTGAGGTAAGAACATACTCATTCTCCAAACCAGAAACATGCAAGCACATACACTAAACCTAAGCTCAGAAGCATTTTGCCAAAGTAAACCAACAGCTAGAAAGGAAGAAAGAAAAAAATACCAACTCACCCACTGTACTCACTCACACAATTCCCCATTAAAGGAAATTCTTTCAGGGCCTTCTTGAGTCTTTTAATCATGTCTTGAAACTCAGGCGAGCCATTGATTCCACAGTGTTCTGGTGTGCTACAAGTTGTGCAAGCTGTGAGCAAGAGGGCTGAACTCTGCACAGAGTGATACACCTACTGCACCTCAGTGTTTACCTTCGGGGGCTGGGCCCTGCCAAGGCCCCGGGAAGCCAGGCACATCCAGCCCTGCCTTCTTAACTCCTGCACTGCTTCCCTGCAGGAGCACAGGGCTCGGCTGCTGCATCACTGCTCTGGAATGACGGCTATGGCCTTACTCAGGGCTACTGCTCCAGGAAAAGCACGTTCAACTCTCAAGAGGAGTTTTGGGAAGTAACACTAACCTATTGTTAAGAGAGTATCTCAAATCTGTATTCAGAGCCTCAAAAGAATACATTTTAAACCACAGCAATTAGAGGTCAGGTCATGAAATCCATGGGGAAATGCTTCCCAGTATCTTAACGCTGAGGACAGAGAGATCAAGCTTATGTACACAGTGCAAACCCCTTCAGTGGGCTGGCAGGACACAGCAGGAATAAAAGGGGGAACCATCCTCACTTAGGGAGCTACAAGAACCAAATCCCCAGTTGCTTCATGAACTAAACAGTTAAAATGACTGGTTTGTCGAGGAAAGAGGAGAAGCTGATAAACAGGCAGTTCTCTCAGAACCATTAAAACCTGTTTTTGTATAACTTTCTATCTGCTTGTTGGTAACAAGTCATACTTACAGCTATCTCCTTATTTGGGATATTTATGGATATTTTGCCAGGATGGATTCTTTGATGCTTTGCATAAGAGCACATACTTAGCATCCACCATAGTGTGCACAGCCTCCTCTATCCAAGATTTTTTCTCTTCCCTTTTTTACTTCTAAAACAAACTTCATAGAAATTAATTATCTTAGAGAACTCTGCTCCTCGGGCACAAGTGGCTGAAGCTAAACAATTATTCACTTAGTGGAGGAAGCAGCCCTCTGCATGCAGAGAATGTGTTTGTTTTCCTGAGAAGCTGAGATTATGTGAAGCAACAAAACTTGACATAAAAATGACCGTCCTTCAGACAATACCCCACTGAATTCAAATACTTGCCATTCACATGTGCACAGGCTCAAAACTGTTTTAAAAGTGTTATTTTTCTGCAGGGACAAATGCCTCTCTTTCCTTCAGGCTCTCCTCCTCCATGGTTTTTGGAGGATAGCCAGAAGATGATTCGGTCTAACTCGCCTCAGTCTTTTGGGAACAGTAGGATCCAGAAAGCTGCCTGTGTAGCGTGTTAATTTTGGTGACCACACTGGAATCACAGCTCTTGTGTGACCTGTGTTCTCCTCCATTCAGAGCACGCCTGCTCAATCAGAGTGATTAACAAACAGCAATGAATATGAGGGAGATAAAGTGGAATGCTTATAAGAAATGATTGTGAGAGTGTATTCCTAAATTAGGGTCAGATCCAGAGGTCAAGGTGAGGGAACACAGTTCTGTACAAGATAGACCATAAATCCCAGTGGCAGGAATTAGTGAGAGAAACAGAGAAAAGCTGATGTGGCCTTGCAGCCAGCACAGACTCTGATCTCCTCCCCGACTGGACATCAACACAGCAGCCATCAATGGCAGCTGTGCAGCTGGAGATGACAAGGAAGAGAACTTCCTTTTACACACACAAAAAACCAACTGTGTCATCTGTAGCTATATTAGTTTCAAAGAGAGCACTCTGAGATGCCCTCAGGCCCTGCACTTTTACGCCAATAAAGCCAATATAAAGCCTAAACTGACTGAGTAATGGTTGAGGAAAAATGCAGAGGTTAATGGCTGGAAGGAGGTCAGAGGCCACCCTACCCAGGAGCTTCTCCTCAGAACACTGAGCACTTTATTCCTGCAAAACACTGAGCAGAGACAACTAGTGCCCAGGTTTCAGTCAGAGGGCACTATGGATACAAAAAACATTCCAGTGGCTCCTGCAGTTCAGTCCCGCCTCACCACCACAAACAGTCACTGAAGAGGAAAGTGAAACAAACTTCTCAAATGACAACCTGAAACTACTAAGCCATGAAGTTCACTACTAATTCTGATTATTGAGAAGCTGGCTTAATCCTGAAGCTTGAGAATTTTTTTTTTTTTAAGATCTTGTATAATGCGATGTTTGCACGGATAAAGGAAGTACATTTGATAATCCAGTAAAGACATCCTGCTAAGCTCTTTAGTGTCACTGAAACCTAATGGCAATGAGTTTCACAGATTAACTGTGCATTATAAAGAAGATATTTTTCTTTACCCATTTTAGGTTCTCAGTCTTTCCATTTTACAGACTGTATTAGAGGAGTTAAGAACAATAATACATGATTTACCATTTCTTAACCTAAATTTATAAAATAATAAATGGTGAAGTCCCTTCTACTGGGATCTTTAACAGTCCTTGGTGTTTATAAGTTCTCACATAAAATGTTACCAAACTTATTGCTTAATGAAGAATTTCCAATTCTGTTAGAACTGAAAAATGTTCTAGAGAAAAATCTTAGAAGTTTTTAATTGATGAAATGGTAGAAGATAGCTAGTTAATACTTTTAAAAGCACTGCTAAACACTGCTGAGTAAGGTAGATAAAGCTTGCTGACACCTAGATAAGAAAAGCCCTAACATGGATTTGACAAGGAAGAGCTGATTCACCCTAAATTTTCAGGGAGAATTTCTCTCATTTCAGTAGACTTGCTCAAGCAAGAAATTTCTTTTCATCTATAACATCCTTGAATTCTCATCAATTTACTCAGGCTGTATCTAAAAGGTTCTGGGTTCATGTAAGAACCTCACCCTAAGAGTTATACCAGAAACCCTCCAAACTGGGAAGGACTTTGTTTTAAACAGAGCCCTACTGTGATTTCACAGATTATGTTATCTTCCCAAGCAGTTTCTGAAGCAGCTGTGGAATCTGCACGACTGGATCAGTGACAATGCCAAAGTGGAATGTGGCAGTGGTGGTTATTCCTGCCTGTCTCTGGATGAAATCCTGATCTTAATGTATGACTGCATTTTTGAAGAACAGTTTCCCAGATGCCCACTGTTTCTACTGACTGATCTGTCACAACACTCGTATTCCTCTATACAGAGCTCAGATCTATCAGTTATGAGCTCAAATCTTTTTGCAAAAATTAACACAATCTGAGGAATTAGATTGGTGGTCACAAATTTAGCTATGAAGACATGCTTCCTTACCTGAACCAGAACAAAATAAATATACAGACCTGACTACCTGAAGGAATTATTTCAGGAAAAACAGAGTTTTATCTCCACTTCATCCAAGACTGGCCCAAACATCCCATAAAGGAAAGTTATGGCTGACTCGCAGCTGTGAAAGGGAACTCTTGAGTTTAACCTGTAACTGAAATGGAGATGGCTGTGCTCAGATCAGATTAGTTCAGCTCTGATGTGCTTTATGAAGACAGCCAAGGAAGCAGCAGGACTGTGCTGCACTTTGCTTTTAGGAAATGTCTCAATCTAACAAGCTGCTGCTGGGTATGAGCAGGGATGTCTCAATGAAGGAGAGGAAAAGCCTTTATCTTGTGAACTCCAAGAGGAACACTCTGATCCATAAGATAACAAAGCCTTTGAAGGATCTTTTTATTCAGCTTGTGGTGAGTGGATTGCATGCTGTGCTGTACCACCTTCACCAGTTACAGTGACTCAGGCCAGAAATATCATGTTATCTTTTGGTCAGTTTTAGGTTTTGCACCTGAGAACAACTGCTGCTTCATAAACTAAAGGCGTTCTCATTCTAATTAATGATAAAACTGACATGACTGCTGATTTTTAGCAAAAATTAATCTATCTACAAACTTTTTTCTAAGTTTAATATATCGGTATTTGCTATCTCCTTTTGAACCAGCATATGTGCATCTTGCCATCAAACAGAAACAATCACACTGAGAAACCAAAACCAAGCTTCCTGTTTTGTATAACACAGAGATAATTTTCAGCTTTCTGAAAAACTGATTACTTTGCAAGTGCTGTTCAAAGGGAAAACTGACCTTTCTAGTGATAACTTGAAATACCTTCAGCTGTTTTGTGGTTGTGTTATCGATCTTTAGCAGCTCTGTAATCCATTGCAAAGTAAGGAAATACTGGATCTTCATTTAATTTGCTTTCAAGACCCCCCAGTAATCTGACATTTTTAAAGCTTATCTTATTTTCCAGGTCATCAGTTGGGTTTTTCAGAGAGTTTGCTGTTCTTGGCATTCTGAGTTAGGGAAGTGTCCTGTTCACTGATTGCTATCTTCAGGTCATCCATTCTCCTCTAAGCCTCTGCAGGCTTAACTGAACATTCTAAACATCTTTTTCATGCACATATTTTAGCCTGAATTACAGCTAACCTTGTACTAATACCTGGAGGGTTAACACAAAACAAGCATAGCTTCTCATGGGTTATGCCTCTTGCTTGTGCAAAAATTGCATTTAGAAATCCTGATTCTCACCCACCAGGATATTTAAAAACAAAGCCAAACCCCTTAAACAACAATAAAAACCTTCAATTTTGTGGCATTATAAGGTTTCACTTGGTCTCATTAACAACATTAAAAAGTATTAAAAAACCCTAAGTAACTCAAGGCACCAAGAATATAAGAACTGAAGCATAAAGCTACCCACTGCCCAGTGCTCCCACAACTCAGCACCTCAGTGTATTTTCTTTGAAATTTGTAGAAACCAGGGAACAATATTGTCAGGAAGAAGAAATTCCAATCCTAACATTTGGAAAACTCCAGTTTTCACTGGGGAAAATGATGAGATATGGTTTTAACCAACAACATTGACTTCTAGAAAACTAAAGAGTGAACCTGCTTTTTGGAATAAGTGAATGAGAGATCAGTGACCCATCGCCTTCAAAAGGAAGGGCAGGAGGAATCCGAGCTGCAGTGCAAGGACAGGACACATTCCAACAGCACCACCTCCAGAGTAGTGCAGGAATCCCTGGCAGGCTGTTCCTGCCCTCTCACCCCCAGAGAGGCAGCTGCTCCTTCCTGCCCCATCCCCTGGCACACCAGCCGGCTGATGTGGCTGAACAGACGTGGCTGAACAGATGTGGCTGAACAGATGTGGCTGCCACATCACACTTAACTGCAAAGTTCCTTCTCACCTGATCTCTGCCTTGCCTCACCAGAGCACAGAACCTGTCCTGCCAGCACAAGAGCAGGGCACTTAGAGCTGGGAGCAAGGGAATCTCCTGATGGCACTGTAACCAAAATCAACCTCACTTTCTCCAGCTTGCCCCAGAGACAGGAGAAAAAAACCAGGTTGCTGTAAAGGGCGTTGAGAGCACAAACTCCTGCAATCCTTTAACTTGCCCTCTGAAGACAGCTACTTCTCACCAACTCATTTGGGGCAAATCTAGAGACTGCAGTCCTATAAAGGGTTATTCTAGCACTTTTCTTGTATGGACAATGGAGAAAGAAAACCAAGTTATTTTACTTTAGGACAAGTGGCAGTCAGTTTATGGTAAGCTCTAACTTGCTCACACAGAGATTTCTATTATGTTAAAACTGTTTTTAGCTAAAAAACACTGCTGTTTTCTTGTACAGAATATGGAGAAAGAAAACCGAAAATACCGTCATGATACATTTTCTGGGGCTCACACTTAAAACATTTTTGATTTCCATTAGGTTGTTGTTATAATGAAATAAATAATTAAAGTTTGAGGCTACTTTGGAATTGGTTTGTGTAATAACATTGGAAGACAAATTCTAACACATCCACAGCTGTGGTCCAGCAGTCAGGGAATTTTACTCTGCTCACATGACTGACTGCTACTGATGTGACCAGCTCTTACTGGATCTAATACTGCCAGGGGACAAAGCACAGTCACTGCTAAAGGCCTTGTAAGACATAGATAACACTATTTTGTAGGTACCCTAATTCTGTTACTACTTTTTTACAAGGTTTCTTTTGGGAGTGCTGCAGTGATGCTGCAGTGTGGTTAATTAGCATCTCTTGAATTCTTGGGCATGTGAGGTAAAGTTAGCACAGCACCTTCCATGAGTCACAGATTTTTTAATTTCTATTGTACTTCTCAGTAGTTGCCTTCTATTTCTGATGAAAAATTCTGAAGTTTCCCATAACACAGAAATACTTTCTTAAAGTAGAAATACAAGAGAATGGATCTGATCCATTCGATGGAACATGGCTATTGTGACATATTAGTGAGCCTGCAAGACAAACTCTAAATATCAGGTACTGCTTCTAGTAAATGTTTTACATCTTTTCTGGTATCTAACATAACAGAAAGATTTTAAAATAAACTCTAAGTTACCTAAAATAAATATACTTTGAAAAAATTGCATTAATGTAATAAAACTCCTTAGTCTCTCCCTTTTCAGCAGCATATACAGGACAGTTCACAACTAAGTGACTAAAACAGCTGAGTGGTACCTGGGAATTTTCCTGGGAGCCTGAGGTGGTGAGGAATGGCTCGCTGTGTTTTGTTCCAAGCTCTCTGGAGGCTTTTCTTGTGTTTCTCCCATGTCTTTCGCCAGGGCCTGTGCAATAGCAGACTCCACCCCACCCTTTTGTGGGAGCTCAGCCCTCGGCTCCGCTTGTGCCGGGTCACACCTGTACATGAAAACGATCGAGGGCTTCTCACTGGAGTCCGACTTGGCCTCGCTGAACCAGTGGTGCCGCTGCACTGGGGGAGGGGGGAGCATGTGTATAACAGTTCCATCCAGACCCACCAACTTCCCTTTCTCCCTGTCTTTCTCTCTCTCTTCCTCATCATCAGCTTTCCTGCGGCGGAAGAAGCTCTTGAACGATATCCAACGTTTGGGTTTCGCATCGGGACGTCGCCCCTCCGAGTGCAGGATGGACTCAGCTTCTGTTGACCTGGTGGGGCTGTTGGGTTTGGCCCAATTGCTGAAATGCCTTTGCAGCAAGTTACTGGCATGGTAGGGAGAGGAGGTGGAGCGTGGAGGGGGGAATGGAGGTGCCTGCTCTACCTGGGGACTCGTGGCATGCGGGGTGGCTCGTGCTGGCTTTGGAGAGGG
Source organism: Dicaeum eximium (assembly GCA_013396995.1). Lineage (NCBI taxonomy): Eukaryota > Metazoa > Chordata > Aves > Passeriformes > Dicaeidae > Dicaeum > Dicaeum eximium. The sequence continues at coordinate 75,969 of VWZP01000091.1, read as the reverse complement.
AGTGGCAGCTGGCTGTGAAAGTGGATCTTTCTGCATTTTAATGGCAGTGTTTTCCATCTTGGAGGACTCCACTTCAGGCTGTGATGTAAACAGAGATTTGGGTCGTACCAGGGTGTTTTTAGTAGCATCTCCCTCAGGGGGTAAGGAATACAGTTCTTCTACACTACAGGACTTGGGAGCAGACTGAGGCATTTCTGGAGGAGACTGTGGAGGCTGGATAGAAGCCACAATCTGTGAGAGCACCGTGCTTGCGTTCTCTCTGCCACTGCCAACAGAACCCTCCGGGGTTACATCTGGTTTTGCTGCAGGCTCTTGCACTGCCTTTTGAGCTCTGGATGGGGAGCTGTGGTCAGCACTGTGACTTCTCTGTGGGGATATCTGGCTTTTACTGAGGCAGCTGTTGAACTCTTGGACCTTTTGAGCCACAGAGCCCAGCCTGCACTCAGAGCTATTGGCCACCCCCTTTGCTTGGGGCAGCTCAGTGGATTTGCTGCCTATGGCTTTGGTCGCTTTACTTTCAGTTTCTATTTCTTCATAGGTATGGCTTATCACACTTGTAGTTTTATCTTTGACAGACAGCTCCCCACTGGTCCCTAGAAAACTTTTATAGATTGCCAAGTTATCATACGCATTTGGATTGATTACAATAGGAACTTTAATCGCATTTTTGGAACTCCTAGCATAAGTGGGCTCGTCATGAATGATAATAGGAAAAGGTGGCATGCCAGCATTGTTGTAACTGTTGAATTTTATCTCAGACAAATTAGGAGACTTAACTGGGATAGTTTTTGAAGAAATGTTTGTAGCTGTAGGTGAAGTAGGAGCTGACTTGTGGCTTGTCTTCCTGGGAGGAACAGAAGGTCCTGAGCTGTTTCCAATCAGTTCCACCTTAGGTATCTTCTGTCTAGGACTAGTGCTAGAAGTCCACACTTCTTGGTATCTGATTGCACTGGATTTTTTCAGATTAGCGTGTACACATACAGGTGATGCTGCAGAGGTTGCAATAGGTGTGCCTGGGGTTACTGGTGAGCTTGGGTTAGATGATGCCTTTTTGGTTTCTGAGGTTTCAGTCTGATTCTCTTTACATTCACTGGTCATGGCAGCTGACACATCCACTACGGTGTATGGCTTGCACACTGGTTGTTCCATATTCACTACCCTGTAAGGTTTAGCTTGCTCCTCCACAGGCACCAAATTAATAGTTATGGCTTGACCAGCAACATCTGAAGAACTTTTATTCTCCTGCATATCAGTCTGCACAGCAATTTTGCCATCCTTCTCCTCCAGGCGAAGTGCAAGGACTGCCTTGTGGGTTTCCAGACTTTTCAGAGCATTTCTGGGTGCTTTTGGCATATCCTTCACTTGCTGATTGTCACAAAGACTTTCATATTCTGGTTCAATCACTTTGAGGTCCTGAGGAGTGCTAGGAGATAACCCTCCATTACAGAGCTTCTGGGAAGAACTGCTGGTTGTCCCAGAACGAGACTCTTCTGTCAAAGAAGAATCAGGAGATGTAGAATCAGAAGATACCATGCTCTGCATGCTCTCCTGCCCATAAAGAATCACAGTCTCTTCCCCATAACCATTTAAAATTTCATCGTAACTGTCATCATAATCCACTGCACAGATCCGCTGGAGGGACTTGTTCCGAAGGGGCACAGTATTCCATTTTTTGTCAACACAGAACGGAACAGGAGACAGGGTGTTAGCTCTGAAATTAGCAAAGCGAGGTTGGCCCCTCATGCGGATTTCCATTGCTAACAACTCTTCATCACTTTCATCCCAGCTCTCGTGCTCTTCCTGCATGCTGCCAAAAAACGTGTCATCCTCACTCTCATCTTCACTAGACAGCTCTGGATAACAGAAACGTCCACCTTCATTACTTATGACTTCAGTGCTTCCACTCAGAATAACATGCTTACTCTGTGAATCCTTCATTCCACCCACCATGCAGCTCGGAGGGATCTTCCTTTCTAACGACCTTTTGTAACAATTATTTATCCTTCCCAAGAAGGTTTCTCTTGAGTTCGTTTCATTTCCAGTGAGCTGAGGTGTGGTATCCAAACCGGCGATCTCCTTCAAAACTTCTGTCAGTCCATTATTGTTGTTATTTGGTATCTTACCCACGACCTCGCTGTTGCCATAAGGCCTAGGAACGTGGCTGTAACCTTCGATCTCCTCCTCATTATTATTGTTCAGTGGTTTTTTGTTCAAGACTGCCTTGTTGCGGTTCCACCCCGCGGGCAGGGGTTTGTTCTCGTACTGCTCCAGCGTGGTGAGCTCCCCACACAGCCCATCTGCCACCATCATGGTGGGTTTCACAGCTATCGTGGGCTTCTTGGCCACAGGCGGGCGGAAGCTGCCGCTGCTCCTCCCACGCTGGCTGCTGCTTTGGTTTGCATTGGCTTTCAGGTTTCCATGCGAGAGGGGCTTTTTTTCTGACACTGGGGGTAACTGGTGCAAGCTCTTGGGCTTGAAGCAGTTCTTACATTCACCGGGTTTCCAGACGTGCTCAGTGAAAGTGTTGCAAGCAGACATTTTCCCAGAGCTCTGCTCCTGATGCCCTGCTGCTCAGTGCATGGTAGGAATCTCATCCATGTGGTTCCAGGCCGTTCACGTAGTACGGACACTTCCTTGAGCAGCGATCATGCTGGAAGAACACGAAACAGAAAAAGGATGAGAACGGGGAAAAATCTGCTTGATCATTATATTTTTGACACTAGGGACAATGTGGAAGGAGCAAGTCAAGTAGCCTTTTGCTGAAGTCTTAGTTTACAGAACTATATAACTGAAATGCAAAACCAAATTGCAACTATCATTCTTCTCATACATAAAGAATTAAAACTTTGGCAGCTAAGTCCTATGTTACTTAGAGCAGAGAGAGGGAAAAATGGCAATGACTGAGAATTTGGAGTAATTCGCTTGACTTGTTCAGGACCATTGACCTTTAATTTTGTCCAATAAAACAAATGCAGGAAGAGGATATAAACCCAAAGATTACCACACATTATGCTTTTACCGTAACTACTCAAACATGAGATAGAACAGCAAGAGTATTTACTCTCCTAAATGCAATTGAGATAATTAGTTCTAGCTTTGAATGTGAACAAGCTCAGCTTAAGTGAGAAAATACGTTCAAGCAATCCCAAACTCTGCCATTTTAGCACTTTTTTCATCAGAGTCAAATCATAACTGGAGAGCTATTTTGGCTGAACAGATAGGCTGTTCTGATGTCCTGGAAAAGTCAGATAAAAATACAGTAGAAATCTTTCTAGAAAGTCACTGTTTTTTCTCCTTTTGCTTACCACAATGGCAATAAACCATTCCTATATCCTCAAAACAAAACTAAGGATTTTTAGTCCCTAATTTGTTTCACATGTAGCTTTTCTACCTAACCCCTCCAGATATAAAAACTGAAGAACTGAAAATCTCAATTCAAAGTGAATCTTTTTATTTCCTGAAGCAATCAGCTTTAAGTAAAAATCAAACACGAATCTGCTGTACTTTATAGTCACCAGAGTATCCAAGATTTGAGAGTTTCATGAATTAAAGCCTGAAGATTTTAAGCCTTCTGAGCCAAATCCGCAGTCTGTTCTCTTCGTCGTTGTTGCATAACTCAAATTATTGGAGACATTTTACTGAGGTGAAAGGATCTCTACATCCACTGCTGCTACTTTTGTAAACACAGGCACTGGAGATCAACAGTGTTCTATTCTCACAGGCCTTGGGGTGCACATATCCTTGCTGCTCACCCAGGCACACTGAGAGGGCACCGCTGACCCCCTGCAGGTACAGCTGCACTCCCCACAGAGCCCGTGGTGGGAGCTCAGCAGCAGGGAGCTGTGCTGGAATTCTCCACAGGCACCACTGCCTTTCATCAGCATAGCAAACAACAGGATCATGAGGAGAGCTGACACCAGGAGGGGTTTGTCAGTCTCCTCACGTCCTGCTCTGTGTTTTGGCAAGGGCTGTCCTGTGCTGGCAAACCAACCAGAGCAATCCTGATCCAACAGCAGATGGGGCTGAAGCCTAACTCTATTAGTGCCTGCAGACACAGCCGTGCTACCAGGGCTATCACATTTCATATGCTGACTAAATATGTTCCCAGACAAAACTTTTTGCCAAAAAGCCACTGCCAAAAGCTTTTTCTGTATGACCTAAGAGATAGAAACTCTGCCAGACTGAGATCTGCCCAAACTTTTAGACTTTATTTTACATATACAGAGTAAAATGCCTTTGTATGTTTCTTGATCTCTCTCAAGTTTTGTTGCTTCAACACCTTGCAAGGCCATATATTGTAAGCAGAAAAATTACATTAAGAAATAGTTCTCCTAAAACCAGAGAGAGAGCATGCACAAGAATTTTATACTCTGGTTAGCTCCCTCTTTTCATGTGTTTAACAAATAAAAGGAGTAAAGTTACACTAATGGGAATCTAAACTAAATGCGTTCTTGAAAAATATATTTCTCCATCACATAAAAGCTTTGAACAACCAATTTAAACAAAAGGGTTAGTGCTTGTGTGGGGGTTTTAAGATTTATCCGCATGATCTTATTTCTCTGAAATTGCATAAGCTGCACTTGCTCTAGAATCCCATCACAAGGCAGGCAGCTTTATGGTGTTCCAAGCATTTCCTGCTAGGAACAGGGGAGCAGTGAGGAAGCTCTGCAGTGCCCTCCTGCCTGTGGCTACATCCTGACATGATGATACCACTGCCTGTGTCACAGCACACTGGTCACTGGTCACTCTCCTTTGCTGTGACACTGATGCTTCTCTGAGCCAGAGAAGGGTTACACTCAACCTGAGAATGGGAACTACAGGAAACTCAGCAGAGCCACAGCTCTCCAGAGAGAGCAACAACTGCAGCTCTGGTGCTTTATCCCAGAACAGCCCCCTCCAGGTGCCAGCAGTGCTGCCTGCAGCAGTTTACCTGAACAATCCCACACCTGGTGATTGTGGAAATCCAGATGTGGGACCTGGACACAGGATATATATAAGCCGTGTGTAGATATTTCAACTCTTTTGGTCTCCAACAGCCAATGAAACTGGTTTGAACACAGCTTTGACCCCCAGGATGATTTGTGACAGTCTGGAACAGAAGAGCCACTGACTCCCTGGCTCTGTGAACCCCAGCTGGGTTTGCAACTGGCTCAGGCACAGCAGGATGAGCAGTTCCTGTCGCAGGCCCTGACACTGCCTGCAGCTGCACCACAGAGGAAACAGCCACCTTCCAGCTAGAGGAAATGGATCTTAAGAAAACAACCAAAACAATTCCAACACTGTGCTACTTTTGTACTTTGAGATCAGAAGCACTCCTACGCTATTTCAAATTAGATCCACAGTGACCTTTATATGTTGAAGCAAGCATTTGCATTCTAAAAAAAATGCCAATTTCTTCCTTGCTGAACAACTTAAAGCAATCTTTCTGCTGCTTTCCTCTCCTTTAAAAAGAATTACTTTTTCAACTACAGATTCTCTGTTACGTGCACTAACTATGGTGAGAGTGATTAGAAGTGATAACAGAAATGAAATCTTTCAGTAGGCTGTTGCTTCTGTGGCTGTCACCAAGCAGCAGCAGCTTGGCAGGGGGCAGCAGAGGCCACCGAAGGGACTGAAAATGCACACAAATACAAGAAAAAAAATCACCCTGACATTGTTCATTGCTGGATTCCTACAGCATCTCCAAAACAAAGCAGGGCAACAAGAGATCCAGGCAGTCACACCTCAGATCTCTCCAGCTACAAGTGCCCAGGAGTCTTTTCTTCCCTAATTTCCCTGCTTCCACTGACACTGCATGGACCTGCTAAGGAACAGGAATGTGCACCCTGCAGAGCTCCTGGCTTTTCTGAAATGAGCAGTTCAGATGACAAAACTTACTTGAAGACGCTCAATCTACGCAAAATCAAGGCAATGACAAGATGCTACTTCCAAAACAGCATCAGACTTGTAAAGAAGGTATTAATAGCAAATATGTAACATCAACAGTCTGCATTTCATCCCTGTATCTCAAAGCCTTTTATGTAAGTTGATAAGCAGAACTATTCACAATTTATACAGGGAACCACTGCAGTGCAGTGACGTTAAGGAACTAAAATTCATCCAGTGAATCAGTGTCAGGAGCAAGCACAGACAGACAACTTCTGCTCCCAACAGCAGATCGTGATACTTCATTCACTAAATGGTTGAGTCAGCACAGATAATTTATCAGCCTTAAAGGCCAAATAATTCTTTGTGTATATGAGACTAATGCTCCTCATCCCAGCAGATACACAGCTGTGCACAGGAGGGCTCAGCCTGGCCCTGTTGAGTTGGTATCAAGCAGTCAGGAAAGCAAAAGCATATTTCAGTTTTCAGGTCAGGGGGAGAAGATGACAGATTTGGAGTTTCAGTGCAAAGATGAAGTGGGGATCAGCTGAGATACCCTTGTGTCATGAAGCTTGCACAGCAATGCAAAAATGTCTCTGTGGTGCTTTTATTTGTTGACATCATCTTTGCTGAGTGCATGAAGATAGTAATAAACATGCATTTCAGGCATTTTGCCTTTGTTCTAGGTAATTTCAGGCTGGCTGAATCACAATGAAGGCCTTCTCCAGTAATACTTTATACTAAAATAATCCAATTAAAAAGAACTTAATTGGTGTGCAACATTCCCTACAATTTCAACGTTTTAAAAATGAATAGTCTCGGTAAGTACCAGATGGTGACACACACTAATTAATCAGGCCTGCTCAATGAACGAGCATATGAAAATGAATGCACCTATTAGACGTGTTTGCAACGCTGTGTGCTGAAAAAATCTCCCCCCACTGAAAGGCTGGGACCTTCCTGAGCTGGAATCGGCACCCTCTGGTCTCCTCTGGGATCACCACATCCTGGCACAGGCTTCCTTTAGCTTGTCCTCCTCCAGGGAAAATCCACTTACCTTTAGTGCTGCTGCCCCTGACAATGGGGCCGCAATTTTTATGCTGCAGAATAAACTGCATCGATCAGCCTTCTTCGGCACCAGTCCAGGCAGGGATGCTGCACAACCACAAGCCTCTCACCACTGCCAGGCCTGTCCTCAGACTGAAAGAATCAGCAGTGGGAATTCAACCTGGGCTTCCTATATGGGAGTGCCCAAAGGCCACAAAACCACCACGGCTTTGTGGTTTGTCTGAACCACTTACAGGCATCTGGACAGTCACTGATCATCATAAATGATAGTGCAAGCCTCACATAGCAGGGAAAAAGTGATGCTTATTCTTTGCCAGGATTAGATTTCTGTTTCTTTTAAATTTTAATGTAATCATAAACATTTTAAGAGACTGATTTAAAAACCAAAACTCATGCAGGTCCTGCTTGGGCAGCAGTGGGCTGTGGAAATGCTCCTGGAGAGTGTCAAGCACTCACTTCACTCAGAGTATGCCAGGAAAACCCATGGAACTGAAGAATGCAAGAAGCTCTATGGATAGGCACAACTTTATTCCCAAAGTGAAGGATATTTACTAAATATCAGCTCACTGCAGTACCAAGCCAGTACCAAGCTCTGACTCTGGCAGAGAGCACAGATGGACATTTCCACAAATGCCAGGCATTACCACTTTCGTTAAAAAAGAAGTTTTATCTTGCTGCAGATAGGGGTTTTTTCCTGTTTTAATGTCTCACACTGCATTTTCTCTCCTTTAAAAAGAGCTCAAATGACATTAAGTAATTCATAATACTAAATAAGTGAAGGAAAACCTTAAATATGGGGTTTTTTCCCTTCCCTAAAACTTGCAAGGTTAAAACATGATAGAAATAACCAACTAACTGGAGAAAAAACCTGCCCAGGGCTAAACAATCTGTGATGCTTCAGAAGAAAACAGGCATTTCTTTGCAATTTACCTAACCCAAAGAGATAATGCCACAGAGCAAGGAAAAGGCAAAGAACATGCTCGGCATCTGCCCAGGTATTTAATTTCAGTTCCGCATCATCACTCTGGGAACACACAGAGCTGCAGTGAGGCCAAGCTCTGCCCTTTGGTGCTGAGGCCCAATGGGCCAGCCAAGGCAGATATTTGAATAGGAACTCTTCTGAGTCCCAATAATAAGAGTTCTTGACATTCTTAACTGGAGATTTTTTTTCCTTTTGGAAAAAGAAATCATCATTTAGCATTAATAAATTCTAAATTTATTTGGTTCATTTAGACATATATGAATTCTTATAATGATGATCACTCAGACAAGGCTGCACAGTATATTACTGAGGAATACTTTTTTATTTACATGGAAAATAGGTTTTTATTTTCTACTTTTAAAAAAGCAAGGTAAGCCAAATTATAAATGGTTTACTTTCTGAAAATGGCTGTACAACATTCTAAGATTTAGCAGCAAATTATGGGTAAGTGTATCAGCTACAAGGAAAAAAGCACAATAATTATAATTTCAAAAAAGTATCCTCAATCCCAGTGCATTTCAGTTTCTCCCTACTTTATTTAAGGAAAATTGTGAGAATTAAGCCCTTCAGAGCATATTAAAAAGTGCAACTGTATGACTATATCTTGACCAATCTAATTATTTTTTATTTACCCTTCCTCACTTGAAACTGTGGCCTTTGATCTTTTTTCCTTTTGGTTAAGCACTCGTGGAGAAGAATGAACTTTACCAAACCTCTCCAGAATGTGCTCACAACAAACAAAAAAGCAATACCTGAGAAACATTATACTGCTTTCATAGTCAGAAACCTGGGAAGAGTTGTGGTTATCCTTCTGCTGAGCACAGCTTGAGAAGGAAAACAGGGTGGATCATCACTGGATTGAGGAGTACAGCAATTCTGCAACTTCTGTTTGCCTAAACCTCTCTCCCTCGCACTCCTGCAGGCCCTGGCTCCAGAGATCTGAGTGCTGAACACCTGATGTAGCAAAACACACAAGTGCCAACCCCCAAACCCCACACTTTAGTTTATCAAATAACTTGTGGATAGCAAAATACAGAATAGCATTGAAAAGGATGGGGAAGAACTGACTAAAAAGTAACCAAAGACACACTGAAGTGTCAGGGCAGGTAACTCAGGAGGAAGGGGCTGGCTCACAGCCAGGGTAAGATCAGCCACAACACCGAGGCTACAGCACAGTGGGCACCTTCCAGTGGTCTCAGTCCCCCCTGGGAACCTTAGGAGCCCTTAAATAAAGACTTGGCAGGATTAAGTTTAAAATTCAACCACAATGAACTATTATTAAAAAATGAGGTATTAAAAATAACCGATAAATTACGAGCAACAGCACAGCAGGGCCGGACTGTGTAGAGAAATTCAGGAACCAGGTGGCTGAGCTATGCAAAATTACAGTCCCTTATCAGAACCAGGCATCAGTACAGCACATGGTGAAGGAATGTGCTCCTTATCATGACTTCTGGGAAGGAAACCTGCTCTTCCTACCAAACAACAAACCAATGGGCAAAGGAGAAATGGCACTATTTTATTTTAAGCTTTTAAGAAGTTCTCTCCAATTCCTAATGGCAGGGCATGCACATGGTGCCACAGCAAAAACCAGGCAACCAGCAGATTACATGCTTTCTGTGGGAGAAAATCAATGACAAGATTTACTGAGTATTGCACTCAGTTCTATTTATGACATCTCGGGAAGAAATGCTGCATAAAACAGCCACAAAAATATTTTAATATGGAAAGCTTTTCCTCCCTTCAGTGAAACAAAAAGATTAGGATAGTTTAATTCAGAATTGAGACAAATAAAATAATACAGTAGTATATTAAATGATCCATCACATAAAGAAGAGAGACTGGGTGCTCCCATTTAGTGTCTATCTCAAAAAAAAAAAAGGCAGTAAACCCAATGCAGCATATTTACATCTCCACAAAGAAAATAATTTCACATAAAATGCTTCCTGAAACAAGCTGGCACTGTGATCAAGGTCAGTGGATTCAGAGGAACAACCAGACATGTATACATGGGATGAGCCACTGGCAGTTCTATGAGGTGGGGTAAACCCAAAGCTCCCAAATTCAGTGCTCAAAACCAGTATTAACCATTTCAGTGGAGAAGTGGAGAATTCTTTACTCATTACCAGATTGTTCCTGTGCTGTCCACTGGAGAAGTCTGGGCAGGGTGAAGGGCAGGCACTGCTGGAGGCTGGGCCTGACTGCTCCTCCTCTTACCAGAGCCTGCTGTGACTTTCAGTGGTTTTAGCTTGATACAGCAAAATAACTCCATGGTGCAAGAACACTGATATCCCATCATCTCCCACTGGTAAGGTCAGGCCTTTCTCTCCTCCTCCCACACTTTGTCACTCTTGTCCCAGACTTGTAACTCAGTCCTGGACCATCCCTTGTCTTCATTTCTACCTTCTGTGACCTCATGTTTGATATTGGGCAGCTGGGGCTCAGGCTGGGTACCTCGGCCAAGGGGCTGTGTCACAGCAACAGGTCCTGCAGGGATCTGGACAAACCCACAGCAATGCCCAGGTCAGGCAGAGGTAATTAGCAAGGTAAGGAAGCCAGGTGGAAAGAGATGATTAAAGATTAGTACTGTTTGAAGCTTCTCACACTACAGGCTAGAAAAATCAGGGTAAGCTTACAGAGGAATGATAGAAGAGGGATTTTTCTCTAAAAATAACCTAATCAATTTAACTTTTGAAGACACATACATTACTAGTTTATGGTGGAAAATACAAATAAAAATAAGCCCTATACTGCTATCTCATTCACTATGTGGTAGAGCAATGCCTGGAAAGGGCCTGAATCTTTGTTAAAAACTCCTCCAGTTCCCCATTCCACAGCAACCATCTCCTCCCACTGCCATCTGCTTGGTGCACTCATTTTGCCTCATTCCTCACATCTGTGATCAAAGACAGACATTCTACTTTGAGGGCCTCTTTGATAATCTTGAGAAACTAGCTACAGGTAATTTTTTGACCATCAAAGCTGGTTCCAGCAGCTTACTCTCACTCAGGCTACTCTTCTAATTAGGGTGTCATTTATTCATCCCAATAAGCTACTTCGCCAAGCAAGATGAATGCCAGAAATTTTAATCTGCAGTCATAAGCCAGAGCAATGAAATGAGTGATGAGCTCCAAGTCAAAAGGTTAAAGATATTAATGTTTACTAGTGTGGAAGTTTACAACAGATAATTTCTTTGCTTATTCTACTTAGGCTTTGCCTAAAATCCATCCCCAGAAAATGGCAAGCCACCACTGATAAGAATGTTATTAGGGATAAAAAGCACCAGCATAGATGAAATTCAGAAAAGGAATTAGGAGGTACTGGTGTTGGATGCTTTTAGCATACATAATACGTATTGATTTTTTTCCTTATTCTGATGATTAAGTGTTGTGCCTGCCAGTCCACAACACCCCAGTGTTCCAGGCACATCGTGGGGGCTCTGTGTGCAGCCCTTTCCCTTCATGGGGACAGAAAAGGACTAGCAGCCAAACCCAGGGCATCTCACAGTCAGTAATCAGCTTTTTAGGCTACCTAAAGAGACAAGATATAGAGCAGGAAGAAAAACCCCAACAAAGCCCCAGTAATTTATTTTAGCTCCCAAAAGTCTGATTCCATACTTTAAAATAATCCACATATGGAAAACTATACAGTGAAGGCATCATTAAATACAATCGAAGACAGAATCAGAAAGGAAATGCAACAGAAATCTTGTGTTAGTTTTTGTCTTTACAGTCAATGACTGGTTTTTGCAGCTAGGGAATTGGCTCAATTTACTCCATGAGAGAAGAAACACACTGCATTTTCACAGACAGATGTTGATACCTATCAAGTGTGTAAACCACTATAATTTTTAGCCAGGGTTGCAAGAGGAGCAAGAAGAAGCAGGAATCACTTGCTGCTCCCCAGCAGGCTGATCCAGGCAGGAAAACCCTGCCCTCACTGCCCATCTGCTCTGGGACAGCAGGAGCAGCCAGCTGCATCCAGCCACCCAAAAACCAGAGGTGGCTTATCACAGAGCCCAGGGCTGGAGCCCAGCCTGGCACGCCCCTGCAGCTGCTCCTGCCCTCCCTGTCCAGCCAGGCTGGCCCACCCCCACTGCTAATTAAGAGCCTGCTGATCATACCTGGGAATGCCGAACTTGCAGCCCAGCCAGTGCTCACTCCTGGATCAGGACACAGCAGGAAACAACAAAGCTGAAGCACAGCAAACAAGCTCTAGCAAAGGAAAGAGAAAGAAAATCACCACCAACATTCAATTCTCTTCCTTTAGTTCTTTTTTACAGATAGAAATGTTTTCCTAAAGAAGCTGATTGCCAAACATAAATTTTGCTACTTGTACTTGACAGAATCCCGAGAATGCAAAGCCTTTTGTAGCCAGAAAAAACACAATGTGAATTTTCTACTCTCGTACTGCTGAGATGACTCAATACCGGTCCACAGGGGTCTGAAGGTAAAAGCAGAACCACACTCATCTGAATTCTGTGCCTTTCAAACGAGATTTTTATGAGAGAATACTTTATTAGCAAGCAGGGTTTCTACAAGCCCGCACCAGCAACCACACCAAGCCCAGGGCAATTACACCTTTTGTCATTGCCATTAGGAGTGAAATGGGAACGGCTGCTGTTACTTGGTCTCTCGGAGGGTCTTGAGGAAGGTTTATTCCTGCTATGTGCAACATTGTGGCGTTTGGAAGTAAACTGTTTATAACAAGGAGGAGTCTGAGACAACAGCCACAGCAGCATCAAGCACCACAGCAGCAGCAGAACTCTGCCCCTGCTCCCTGCTCAGCTCCTGGGCTCAGTCTCTGCAGTGAGCTCAGGAGACACCACCTCATGCACTGCATGAGGAAACTGCTCAGGAATACAGCTTGGGCTTCCCTGCTGCCTTCACCGCTGCTCTGCACAGCAGGGAAGCTCCTGCCAGGGCTCCCCAGCATGGTCACAGGGGAGATTCCACGCTCTCTGTAGTGCTTAACCCCTCCCTTTATACAGGGGAAAAAGAGGTATGGCAGATTTCAAGGTTCTGGGCTGAACCTTGGCTTAATTAGTCGGGGTGGCATATGTTCTGTGATGGTTACATAAACAGGGATGGCATCCCAACCGGTGGCCAAGGGGTTGCCATGGTAACCATGACAGCCATCAATGCTGCCTTACTCATCGCTTTTGCCCCCATACTTCAGAAGCACTTCTGGTTCTACTTTGCTATTTTCAAACAAAAATATGAATAAATGGAGCTCTCCAGCCTTCTCTGGAAACGAAGTTCCCAAACCTTTAACCACCATTTGTGAATTGTTAGCAGCACCCTTGGGCTGCTGCTTTCCAAAGACAACACAGTGTTTCTGGAGCTTCACACCAGGGACAAATACAACAGAACAAACCCTTCCACTCCTGAAGGAGATCTTCCACACCTGGAGTCCAGGCACTGTCCTCTGCAGTCCAGACTGTCAGCCAGAACTCACACTAATGATGTGCTCATACCTTCCACAAGCTTTTCAGCAGCTTCACTTCTCTCAGTGTAATCAGGCAAGCCTGGCCTAAAATCTTTTATTCCCAGTTTACAATTGTACATAATAAATAAAATGTATTTCCTTCATCTTTTTTTTTTCCAGTATAGCCAGTGCATATCTCTGCTTTCAAATCTCCTGCTCTCCCTATTTACATTTCCTTTCAGACTCTCATAAAAAAACCCTAATTTTAGGACAAAGATTAATACAGAGCATCCTGCTCAGTAACAGCCTCTTACCTAACAACCAGTTTCAGACCTGCCACAAATAGCCAGGCTTAACTCACAGAACATCCACTGCATTTTCATCATTTTGGTTTCTCGGTAACAACATAGAAAAATGAAATTAACACATACTAGACTTAAAAGTTAATTTAGTCTTTTGTATACTTGCTAACCAAGTAATCTATTTATACCCCACTAAAATCCAGCATCTGCAAAGACGATACACAGAGATACAAGACAGGAAACATGGCTTTTCAAATACAATGAATTTGTGTTTTATTTTAAAGCTGTTTTAAAAAGCAAGCCTTTTGTTTGCAATAGTATCCAGCAGTTATTTGACAGAAAAACCAGTCTCAGTAATCTGAATAAAGATTAAATACTACATTTTTTGGATTTCAGTGATTTGCAGAAATATTTTTTTGCATAACCAGAAAATGAGTCACTACTAACTTCACCCTTTATGACTGTTTCAAGTACAAATAATTTCTCATCTGACAATCACTCAGCTTTTTAAAGTCAGCTGTTTCATAAAGCCTCTTGTTGAAACCTGGTATGTGAACAGGTATCCCAAAGCCGTAATTTTGAGAGAAATTGCAGTATGTCAAACTCAATAAAGGCAGAAGGCTTGTCTGGATGCCAGAATTCTGTATGAAAAGAAAAAAAAAAAATGGTGAAGTTCATAGTAGGAGATTTGTCAGCTGCCTGGATACAGGTGTAGGATTGGCCTCTTGGTTGCTTCATACAGCAGAGCTGAGAAACTGAAGCAGATCTGCTCTGTGCTGTGCAGGTCTTTGAAATACATGTTAACACAAAAATGTTTGCTACATAAAAATACTTGTTTCTTCTTTCTTTCTTTAGAGAGCAAAGTAATTTCCTTACTTCCATATGGTACTGTAGGGACAGGAAGAGTAAAGAGAAAAGTGGAGAGGCAGTAGTTGTAACGAGCAGCTCTGAACAACTTCTGTTCACCTGTGGCTGTGCCAAAGCAAGGTTTGGGTGGGTTCCAAGAGGGGCCCCTGCCCTGCCCTGCCCTGCCAGGACACAGGTGCCCAAGCAGCCACACTGCAGCCCCAGTCGGTGCCACATGCCAGGCAGCCCCAACTCCCTGCACTGCTGCTCCAGCCCAGAGCTCTTCCAAAGCTGAGATAATCCAACACACTTAACAAAAGGACAGGCTCATAATGCTAATTAGCTTTGTGTAGTCAGGAGATAGACTGGAGCCTCTATCTCTAATGTCCTATGTTAAATCTGTCCTCTGCACAAAAAGACTGGTACATTAACCATGTCTTATTTTCCCATTTTTCTTTTCAGGGAGCCTGGATGGATTGCAATGCACATGGATAGACTGAAATGCTCAGCAGATGATTTTGCTTAAATCTCAAGTAAGACAAATGTGACGAGATCTTCAATCACTGCCCTGGGATGTGTGGGCGATGTATTACATTTTACAAGGAACAGCATTTGGAAAAATTCTGTTTTCACTCCTCAGCCACTGTACTCTTTTAATTACTTGCCAAACTTAGAGAAAGAAGAAGGGGAAAGGAAAAGGGCAGAGGAGACTTCACAGAGATAATGACATGGCTGCCTGCTGAAGTGAGGCAGCAGCATCATTAATGCTTAAGCTAAAGGAGGAGCAGGTAGATCCCTCACCTCACCTCCGTGGCAGCAATGGGGTGTCTGCAGTTACTGGTTTGCAGTAAGACACCAAGCTCTAGCAGCAAGTTCCCTACTTGAGTCAGGGGTTTGTCTTACAGAGTATGATGGAAGATTTCAGTTTGAGGCTCTGTAGAAGTAATAAAATAAATTCTGCCTCAAATCTCCACAAACCTTTAATATGCCAGAGACAAATGAAAGCCTCTAAAGGTCCCTGGAATTTTACCACTTGCTATGCCTATGCATTCCCTGGTGCACACTTCATTTTTACTAAAAATTCAGTGCAAAGAAATAAATTAGGAAGAGCCATCATACTATTTTTTTTTTGGAAGTCCAATTTCAATCTTCCCTATGAAAAACGTGACTTGAAAACTCTTGTAGATATTATTATCCAAGGACTACAGATTTTTAAATCTGTTTGGGTGGATTTGATGAGCTACTCCACACCAATGTGGACAATACCTTCGTTTCCTTGTAGATGCAAACATGGCAGTATTTTCCCAAGATCCTGCATTATGCCTGCTGCTAAACTCACTCCAACAAGTCTCAGGTGAGTACATA
Source organism: Dicaeum eximium (assembly GCA_013396995.1). Lineage (NCBI taxonomy): Eukaryota > Metazoa > Chordata > Aves > Passeriformes > Dicaeidae > Dicaeum > Dicaeum eximium. Next base: position 60,114 of record VWZP01000091.1, on the reverse strand, counting down.
CTTTTCTTACAGAGGTAACAAGTTCTGACTCTGACATGCTCAGAGGTCATGCATCACGTTCAAAGTTTTGCACAAGTAAAGCACAACTGAGAGCATTATTGTCTTTCAATATTATTATTGTAATATCTAGTGATAAATGTAATGCCACAAGTGTACAGCTTTAATTGAAATATAAACTAAACTGTTTGTTGATAGTCTCCTTCAATTGTCCTCTGCTAATTATGAAAATAATTCTTATAATTACTGTGTCCAAAACATCTGGGAAGGAGATGAAAATCACGATCTGAAAATAAAGTACACTAGTAGTTCACGGGTTAAAGTCACATAAATGGTGGCTTCTTTAGAAATACACTAGTATAGTTTGCATACTGCTGTAGCAGAGAAGTATAAATTAGACATATTTATAAACACACACCAAAGTGAAGAAATCACAAGTATTAGATCTGTTGGGATATTCTGAGATATTCAGATTGAGATGTACAAAAGACACACACATCACAGGCAGAAAGCTAAAGTAAGTGTGACCAGATAAAAGGGGACTTAAAACTGAGAAAATATGATTCCAAAACAGAAATATTATACTATTAATGAATTCCAGGAAGAATTAACTTAGCCAGCTTATCCAGTGGAAGATGTTAAACTCAGGATTGTTGAAAGCCCATCCCATAGAAGCAGCCTGTCAGAACCTACTGGGGAGGATGTGTAACACCCAGCCAGATCCTGCTGGAGCAGATCCACGGGAGATCACAGGGCTCTGCCCACAGCCCTGCCTTTGGGAATGATTCCCACTCTGCCCTTGAGTGGGTCTATTGGATCAGCCCCAGCACTGGGGGCATTTCACCACCACATCACACAGACCCACACATGGTGTGCCAAGTTCCAGCAGGTAACTTCTAATCCACATAATGCATTCCAGCTTTTAAAAAACACTGCAAGTCTTCAATTCATATAGTAACCTTATAGACATGAGAACATGCAGTTTATGGCAATTATTTTATAAGGGAGAAGGGGAGAGGTTATAATAGGATTATGAGCAAAGAACTTCCAAACCCAGTTCTAAAATTATCTTTAGCTTTAACAAATCACAACTCTAACCCCCTCTCCTTTTTGATTATTCCTGAAGCCTCTCTCCTTTCTCCTCTTGTGCTTAATCTGATCTAAATTCTTTCAGGATGTCAAGGGGATAAATCTGCTATTAAGAGCTACTAGTTTCCATTTGCTTTTTAGAAGTGGGTGTGTGACAACACTCTGAGGCATTACACAGGCAATTAGGTATGCACAGGATGCCCTGCTCCAGAGAGACAATATGCAGAGAAGTGGAGGCTAAAACACTTCTGCATTAACAGGAGGACTCTCCTGTGCTTTGCACAGGGTGCTCCAGGGCCACTCAATTGTCTCACAGTGTCAGTATTCCAAGCAGAAGACATATCAACACAGGAATCAGGTATTTATCCAATACCAGTAACAAGATTTCTACCTAGCAATTTTCTGCAACTTAAATGCAAATGATGCATGAAAAATGTGTTCTTATGAGATATTAAACACAAGCCAAGTGCTTTAACAGAAAAGTAGGAAACACCTCAATGATCTCTGTGTTTTGTCATCATCAGTGACTGCAGCCCTGAGGAGCCTCCAGCTCCTGCCAACCCAGTACCAAATAAGGACTCAGTGCAGCTTCGAAGAAATTATGGTATTTTCTTATGTGCATTCAGAAAGAGACAGCCATGAAGCATTGCCTTGCTAAATGTTATAAAAGTTCTTATAAATATTCATGTGCAGCATTTGTACTCTGAGTATTTAATCATTTCTTTACAAGAAAGGAACAGGGAGAAGGGGAGAGGAAGAAACTACTGCTTCTTCAATTCCAAAGAGATCAAGGTAACAGAACAGGCAAACTTGTGCACAGGTGATCTATAAATTAGTCAGCACCAAACCTAGAAACCTACAAAAAAAGAGAATTTTTTCAGGTAGATTTTCTTTTTTCATTACATCTGAAGTTACACAATACTTTGCAGGTATAAACCTAATGATTTCTTTAATCATTTGAATTACTTGCATTTTAATCCTTTGAATTTTTACATCATTGGCTTTTGAAAAACAAGCCTGATCTGTTGCTTCTGACATTTGTGTGAAGACAGATTCACCTGGCTGCACTCTGCACTCCAAAGCCCATTGTCCCAGGTAAACCCAACACCAGAGCAGAAGCCAAACAGGGCTGCCTGCCTGGAGAGGCTTTGTACCACTGGACACGCAATCCATCCCCTCACAGCTAAAATACAAGACTGAGAGCCCTGTCAGCACCCCATGCAAGCACTGCCAGTCGAGCTCTGTCCATGACACACAGCCCTTGATCAAACCTCTCAGACCTAATGTTTATCAATACTGCTGAGAATTAATATAGATTTCTGTAATACACGCTGACAATACAAAAGCCCTGTCACAAGTGGCTTGTGCACGAAGCCAACCAGCTTTTACGTCTTATTATAAATTATAAACCTAAGAGAAAAGCAAAGAGATGTGGAACAGTAACACCTGAACTGCTCAGAAATCACCCAGCAGAGACAGCAGTGAGGGCTCCTGCCTTGCTGTGATGTGGCCTCCAAGCCAGACCAAGAAAACCTTGGACGCTTTTCCTTATCCTTCCACACCAGGAACAACATTCTTGCTGGAGACACGCGTTACACTGAGGCTGTGGGTACCAGTGCCTTTGCCGACACCACACTCTGGATGTACCTCCCCAGCCAGGATGCTGTAGCTCGAGGAAAAAATAACAGTCTCAGATGTTTATTACTGCAGGCCAGCTCCTTCACACATACCTTGGCTGGCAAGCAGATCCAGTGCTGGCTGAACAGGCTGCGACAGCAGCAGTAACAGTGGAAGAAGCTTATTGCTGTGGTGCTTTTGGTTCCCTGTTGGATCAGCCAAGGCAGATTCCTGCCAGCTGTACCTGTCTCTGCTCTCAGGTGTATTGGACAAGTCTCCGTGGAGTCACTCCAGGCCAATGCCATGTTTAGAATTACAAAGCAAAATGAAAAGTGGTGCTGCCTTTTGCTTCCCTCAGGAAAACTGCCTCTTGCAAATGGTTTTATCATTTTCATTATATCCTGTTTGATTTGCTTTACCATCTTGACTGGAACAATAGCTAAGACATAATAGATAAAGATTTTTCCACAGGCTGGTTCTAATTACATTAAATCTCAAGCGAGATAGGACATTTAAATAAGAAACAACAACTGCAGAGTCTGAGATAATGACATACCGAGATACCAGGCTTTTTGAGAATGCCATTAAAATGATGCATGAGGCATTACACCTACTCCAATTGGGTTTCAACACGAAAGCCATTCCTTCTGTGGCACAGTGCTGCAGAGAGAGGTCAGCACTTACTGCACTCAATGTGCTACTCAACAATTAGGAACCATTATCCCTTATGCTGAAGTTACAACATAGACACAGGCTTAAACTTCTGTATGAGGTGAGGCAGTTGGGAATACAGGGTCTCCGGGATGAATCACCTCATGAACCACAAAAGAACGGAGGAGCTTCCAAAGAGCTCCTGGGTTTTGTTGCAAGTTGTACCTTTAGCATTTTGTCATCATAACTGAATTCTCCTAATTTCCTGGAAAATGTATCTTTAGATTTTATGGAAACAACTGAAATACAGACATGCAAAATGGAGACTGTGGCTGTGTGCACTGCAAACACAGTGGAACTTGTCACAGTCCCTGCTTGTTTGTTTAACCTTAGAGCCACTGCACAGCTGTGCTGCCAACATTGGTGCTTATGGAGCCCTGCAACAAAGGCCCCTGCTGGAAATCAAAACTGAGGAAAGAGAACTTCTGTGGGGAGGAAAGTACTTCAGGCACTTCCCCTGTGCCTCCCTTTCCTTTGGCTACTAAGTGCTAACCCAGCCTAAAGGGAGGGAGCAGGCCTGGGCTGAGGGGATCGAGGGCACCCTCAGTGTGGGGTGGGAATGTTGATCTGCTGGAGGGCAGGAAGGCTCTGCAGAGGGACCAGGACAGGCCAGATCCATGTGCCAAGGCCAGCAGTATGAAGTTCAACAGGGTGAAGAGCTGGGTCCTGTCCTTGGCTCACAACTCCCTGCAGTGCTACAGGCTGGGGCAGAGGGACAAGCTCTCCAGCAGAAAAGGAGCTGGGCAGCAGCTGAACAGAAGCCCAGGTGTGCCCAGGTGGGCAAGAAGGCTGATGGCATCTGGGCTGTACCAGCAGGACCAGGGCAGTGACCATCCCCCTGTGCTGGGACTGCTGAGGCCACACCTCAAATCCTGGGGTCAGATGTGAGCCCCTCACAACAAGGAAGACACGGAGTGCAGCGGAGGTTTAGGTTGGATATTAGGGAGAAATGTCTTCCCTGAAAGGGTTGTCCAGCCCTGGTAGAGGCTGCCCAGGGCAGTGGTGGAGTCACCATCCCTAGGGGGGTAAAAAAGCCGTGTGGATGCGGCACTTGGGGACATGGGTCAGTGGTGGAGCTGGCAGTGCTGGATCAGTGGTTGGACACAATGATCATAAGGGTCTTTTTCAACCGTAACAATTCTCTGACTCTGTAATGGGGGAGCACAGTTCACCAGTTGCCCTTGCTCACAGCTCATCAGTAGGCTCAATAACTAACATCAAACCATGGCTAAGTGACTCTCTGCTGTATGGCCAGAGCTGAAGCAGGTCTGTACATACACACAGGTTAGCAGTTTCTTATCTGCCCAGCTGGTTTTGCATAGCTGTCATAGGAAAGTTTCAAGGAAATTAGTGAGATACTGAGGATTGAGAGACTTTCTTTCAGTCAATAAACAAAATCTGTGATTCTAAATTCTATACTCAAAGAAGATAAACTTTCACAGAATCAGGTCAGTAAGTAAAGCATTCTTGTCGAAGTAGCAAAACATTAATTCTCTATTAATAATCAAGTGCACAAAAGAAAATTTACAAAGTTTATTTCAGCATACAAGGTAAAATTATTTTCTTGGGTGTATATTCCACCCTTCAGCCTTGCCCCACTGAAGTGCTCTGACACACAGATTGTCTGTGTTCACTCAGTGCCAGGGCACTGCAGGGTGATGGCTCAGACACAGCTCAGTACTTGCAATTCTATAACCACATGGCAAAACCATTTGCTAAATACAGCTCAGGTATCTGCACAGCCACTGTTGGGGATGCCTGTCTGAATAGAGCCTGAACAGAAATACACATGCAACTGTTACTGCTTCTGACAATATTTACTTTGCATTAAATAAAGAAGGAATTTAACTTGTATACCTTTCCCTATCAACTACTGGTTTTGTTAACTTCATTTAGACCCTTATGCTTATAAGACATTAGTAAGCTAAAATTAGATGCCATGTTCACCTTCATGATACCTCAGAACAGCCCCAGCTTTCAAACTGCAGCAGCTCCACCCGTGGGTGGGAGGAAGGGTAGATTCCTGTCAGGTCAGGCAGCTGAAGGACATCAGCAGCGAGCACCAACACTCAGCCAGAGGAACAAGGCTGCGAGGCCACAAGCAGCAGGGAGGCTGTTGGACCTCTGGCTCCCTCTGCTTCCCAGGAAGTGCCAGGGGAGGTTTCAGCAGGTGAACAGCAGCAGGTTTTGTGCAGCATCATGGCCTGAACAGATCCTGTCCTGAAGTTCTTGGGCTCACACTGACTACCCTTCTCCCCCCCTGGGAAAAGGGGTTCCTGGCACAAACCTTCCACACTGGATCCCACTGAAAAACCAACTTGTAATTTTACATGCAAACTACACAAAAGGCTGTTTCTTCCCCAAACAGAGGAATAATTTGAAACTTGCCAGTGTTGCTCACGAGCTGAAATAGAGGCTAGTAACAAGAGGCTGGCCAGGTCACAATGACCTGAGAGCTGCAGGGAGCTGAGGAGTGTCTCCCCAAGGCAGGACACCCCTGGGAGGCAGTGCCAGCACTGCAGTGCTGTAACTCAGCAGCACAAGGGCAAACCCCAGAGCCTGGATTCCACAAACAGGCTGTGATCTACGGCACTGGCAGTGCTGTGTCCCATGGCACCTCACTGACTGCTCTGTCACACACACTCCTGATTTGCCATCCAACTTTCTTCCTGCACAGGCTGGGGGTCTCTCATTAAGACCAAAATTTACAGAGCGGATTTCAGCTTTTATAAAACCCACTGTGCTTTCTAAAGATCTACCTTGTCTTCCAGGCAACTGAAATGACACTTTCTGTCTATGGCTCCTGGGGGCTGTTTTCCCCCTTTATCTTGTAAAAAATTTATTTAGATCTTGCAATGCCTATTTCTCAGCCAGACTGTCAGGGATGTTAATGAGATTTATCCACACGGTTTCTCTCACTCTCTGCCCCCTTTCATTCTCTGACACACAAGTGCTTTTATGTTGCAAGAAATGAGGACAACAGAAAGCTGCAGATCCCATGAATGTAAAAATTGTCTTGCAGGCATGGAACAATCCAGCCCTAATTACAGCCAGCTGGCGCCTGCTCTCTTTGCACTGATACTTAGATAATTAACTGAATATTGACTGATGCAAGACTCAAGTATGTCACTACCACTCAGATATTCAAGGTTAATTTTTGTATCCATCACCAACATCAAGCTTAATGGGTATTATCAGCTAAACTCTTGAAAATCAGTAACATAGTCATAGTCAGGCAAGGACTATTTTTCCTTCAGTGAGCTTGATGCCATCTCTCTTTAGCTGCAGAAGAAATGTCTTTTACATTAACAAGGCAAACTCATAAATTTTGATCCATTTAATACCTGTAAATTCACTCACTTAAAGCCCTAAACTTAAATATACTTTCAGTGTATTACACTAATAAATAAAATATAAAATAAATATAAAATATAATAAAATATACCCCAAACTGTTCCAGTGGGCATTACCAAAGTAATACCTGTTTATTTTTCATAGTATGGCATCTTTAAATTGGTGGGTGTGTGTATCCTCCTTGGTAAGCTTTATATGGATGTTGAAAGCAAATAGTTCTATGCTGAAAATCAAATATCCTGATTTGACTGCCAGTGCATATATCTGAAACTATTACAGGAGGAGACAGCAGAGATAGTGCTCTCAAGATTCCTGAAATGTCTCTAAATCAGAACTACTGATGCACTTCTCCAGCTGCATGGAACAATACATGTTTATATTGTGAGGTACCTGAACTGTGCTTCCAGCAAAAAGACGGAAAGAGGAAGTCAGTCCCAACAAGAGAATGTTGTCTTAGTTCCATTTCAGCAGTGCTTTCCCTGAAAACAGGGATTTTTGGACAGATTCAATCCTTCTGACTGGCTTACAGCTGCACTGATAGGAGAAAACAAGGTGTCACTACTTGTTATCAAGTGGTACTTTTATTCCTAGTTACTAATTCAAGAAATCACTGTGAAAATTTTGAAGTATTTTTACCTGGTAAAGATGTTCATAAGAACAGCAATACAGCACAGTAAAGCCACAGTAAAAGAGAAACAGAACTAATCAATAATTGTTAGATCTTGGGTAGGGCTATGCAGCAGATAACCAATATGCATCTCAGCAGCCTGCAGTGCTCTCCAAACATCAGGGTGGGGAGGCAGGAATCTAAAGAATCCAGAATAGGGATTCTTTTCATTTTGTATTTTATTTGTTCTCGCACCTTCTTATCTAGTAATGGAAAAATAAACAATCCCAGTTATGTCTGCACATGGCCTACCATACTCCTTCAGTAGGAAAAGTCTGAATTTTGTGAAATATCTTTGGAATGCCACTGTAATGTAAATCACAAAGCACTGCCACCACAGTGCAAGTTAAAGTGTAACCTGCAGTTTTCCCCAAGAGAATACACAGAATTTATATCACCAGAAATGGAAAACAACAGAACAAAAATAAAAGCTTTGCAAAAAAAGTAGGTTAACTCATATAGAGAATGATACATAAGACAAGGCTGAAAAAGAAAGCAAGGCAGTATTTTTGGAAATATTTTGAAGTCTCTTTAAAGGCCTGCCTATTTTCCTGTGAAGTATTTCTGCTTAAAATACAGATATGTAATATTCATATTTAAGATAGTGATGACTGGGCTGAAAGAACTCCTCTTTGGAAGAACAAAGGAAGACAGACTGTGCACCATCAGCAGCTGGTTCTGAGGGCATTTTCAGACTTATCCTGGGGAGAGTTAAGGAATCACAGAATCATTGCAGGGGCACCTGGAGGTCATCTAATCCAACTCCAGGGAAATGGATGTTCGAGAGGAAAAGTTGCACTCTGGATAAATTGATGAAACCTTTGGAATCTGAGAAGCCTCCAAAACTTCAATTATTTTGTGTTAAAGGGGGCATAATAAGTGTTGCTGCAGCAATTCCCTGGATGAGGTGAGTGCTGTAGTACCCAACACTGTCCAGAATCTTGGGACAGTGGCACTACCTGCATTCCATGGAAATTATTATTGCTTGCAGCAGGCTCAAATGTGTTAATTATCTTCTTCACCTAGAAGTTCACAGTTTTCTTAAGTAGCAGGATCTGAACTGTCTTCAGGTTTCTTTTTTTGGTTTGGGAATTTTTTTGGTTTGGAAGAATGGGAATGTGTTTCTTGCCAAGGCCAAATCACATAATAACAGACTAGAGAAAAATGAAAGGACCCAGTATGAAAAATACAATGCAATTATCACCAACTGAGCAGCTGATAAAAGAAATGACAGAGTAAAATACACCAGTTTCACATGATGGAAATTCAGGGAAAGTGAATTTGTTACAAATATTGAGCAAACGAAAAGAGGAGACCTCACCATAAGCAAGGCCTCTCATCTCCTAACCACTGAAAATTCCCTCCTGCAATAAGCAATCTGCCATCCCATCACAAAATCAGCTACAAGACCCCCAGCAGCAGAGCTGCTTAGAGGGAACTTACAGGAGCATGGCCAAAATGAAGACCAGGAGCCCCACACAATTACAAGATGATTTTTCCATTTTGTCCCATTTATTTGAAATTTCCAGCCATCACACCAGCATGAATTCAAGCACACACAGCATCAGCTGCCATCTATCAGCTAAACTGACAAGGACAGAATTTTTAACACACCTGTGACGGGCACATTTCAGAGACAAGTCTAAGTGAAAATAGAGACTACTGCAAGCCTGAAAAATCTGAACTGCCCTCTGGAAAGAAGTGCATACCGGGACATGGAATAAATATTATTAAGTTATTGTTGCTTAGACTGTCAATGTTTCCATTTTGAATCAGCCTTCAGGCATTAAAACCTCAGCTGGAAAAGCCTGGTTGAACCTGACAAAGGAACAAGCCAGGTCTCGGGAACAAAAAATTCTTTTTTCCTTAACCCCCAACTCAAATACATCCTGATTTCAGGGTCTTCAGCTTCTTTTGAGATATATATCTTCAATTTTGAACCTTTCTTTTGTACACACATGTAATTGCAGTTAAAATGTTCCCCTATCTGTTCCCTGTTTTACCCTGAGAGGGAAGCAGCTGGCCTGTTCTGCAGGGAAGCACACCCAGCACAGTTGTCTGTGCCCAGTGCTTCTCCAAACTGCAAGCACACAGAAACTGATACAGCACTTGGAGTCTGGAAAACTGTTCAGGAATGCACAAAGGAAATGCACTACAGAAATGTAAGATCATTAAAAGAATGTTATTATGGTTATTATCCTAAAAATCCATCTAAGCCAGTAGTCCCTGCCTGTCCCTGCAGATACCTCGCTTTATCTACAGCTCACATGTATCACAACAGGCTCCTCTTCAGTGCCAGCATTTTCTGCTCCTTCCTTATTCTGTCTGCCAAGCCAAAGAGAAGCAACAAAGGCTGTGTTGTTCCTGGAAAAGAATGGGTTCTGCAGGAACCTTTCATGCACACACAGGCTCGAGCTCAGCACGGCGAGGTAACCTCTGCAAACACATTCCTGGTGCAGTCTTTTCAACGGAAAGCATCCCACAGAATGTGTCTGCGTCCTGTGGGTGAGACAGGAGCCTGAGAGGGGTTTCAGAAGAATCCTCTGTGATGGCAGCTTGCTGTGTGGCTGCAGAGTCAGGCAGGCTGAGGTGTGTGAGCTGCCCACAGCCTCCCATTGTTCCTGGAAAGGTGGTGACTTCCTCTTCATTGAATCTTTCCCCTTACTTTGCTCTTCCTTCCTGATGATAAATGCAGTTTTTATTATTCCAACCAATTCAACATTACTTTTAGAAATTTTATCACTCATTCAGATTTCAGTCAGTGAGTCAAGCGGAAAAAATGTGTTCTCAAGCTGAGAGAAAACCCTCCCATTTAAAATCCCTGAGCCAAGAGCACCTCCCAGGCAATATCCTCCAGCAGCTCTCAGAGACAGGAAGAATATGTGCAGTCAGTTCCCACCTAGGTCACTCCAGAGCATCTCCAGCAGGAAGGAGATCTATCTGCCCAGAGCAGCAACCCCAGGCTCTTCCCAGGCCTCATCCCACCCAGCTCATCCAGCCCTTCCCTCAACTACAAAAACCTCTTCGTGTTCAGCTGATTAACATCTTCCTGTGACAGCAGAGGAATCTATCCCATAGCATTTTTCTCCCTGTTTCTGGGCCTCTGATTTTTACTTTTATCAGCTAAAAAATAGCAATTTGAATGCAGAAACAATTATGGAAGCTTATTTCCACAGCTGAAGTCCTTGTCTCTGAAAGATTTACAGTTAGTGCTGTTTTTTCAAAGGCTGAATGCATGAAGAAGTTGCTCTGCCAGGCAGGGATGTACAAGAGAACAGACAAAACGTCACCTTGCAGTTTCCTAGAAGTGTTTTCTCTAATGATGGTGGTTAGAACTTGTTTGTATCCTCTCCTGACCACCTGCATACAGACAAGCCAAGGTGGTGCATTTTCCTTAGTAAGAATGGGCAGGAGTTTGTGACTAGGACTGCTTTGTAACTTGTGCTGCTCATACTCTGGCCCTACAGAAACCAAACATCCTACTGAAGTGCTCCAGCTCCAAAACTTTTGCGAAACAGACATGAGAGCTGGAACTGTCTTTTTCTTGTTCTCATTAGACACGGGAGCTAATCAGATCTAAGGATCTGTGCACACCTTCAAAGAGAAAGGACTGCAGGGCTACAGGGAACAACAGAGAAAAGGCATTAACGAGAGCACAGTAAATCTCAAAACTTGAAAGAAGAAAAACATTTTTCTTTTAAGTTCTTTTTGAGCTTCATTTGTCACCACTGCAGACAGATGGAATCTGCAAGCCCTCCCTTCCTGCCAAAGCAGCAGAAGACAGTGACACAGTGTAGAAACAGCTCTGGCAACAAACCAGACAACTCCTAAAGATGGGAACTCAGTGATGGAGGAACCTGGCAGCCTCCTGAGCACCTGATGCACTGGCTGAGCTCTAAGCTCTTGGTTGGGAGGCTCCTAAGTGCTAGTCTGACTGTGCTCTCACAAGAGACACAGGAGCCTCAGTGTGGATTTCAGATTAATGCTGACCATTTTCTGAAATCCACCCTTACCCTCACAGAAATTAGGACAGAATCCTTCTGGGGCACTGACTGTTTTCCCATTGAAGTTCTAACACAGACTACGACACAGGGGTGGAATGAATACCTCACCTGGACTGGTAAATAAGAACAGGTATATTTGTGAAGTTCAGAAATGCAGGTCTAATTTTTCTACCATCAGTCACACAGAACTACTGTCAGATCCGTCCACTCTCCCTCTACAAAAAAGAGGGTAGAGTAAGAAAGAAGCATTTCAAACAAAACCACAGCACACAACGGATTTCCTTTGTTTTATTCATGACAAATGAAAGAAATGTGGTGAGATGTCATTTTTGATATATGCAGTCACATCACAGCTTTCAAACTAAGGCAGATTCTATTGTGCTGGGGTTTAGTGAGGCTTTGAGGACAGCACAAACACCTCCTTTCGCTCTCTTGCCTCAAAAGACATAGAAACATCCTTGTGAGGTAGTAAAGATGTGGCAATTCCCTTCTACCCTTCTTAAAGCTTCTGTTTTTAGCAGCCAGTTCTGCATTTCTACAAAGGCACAGAGCCCAAAATGGGATAGCAAGAGAGAGCTGGGGGTCTTTCTGCTCCCAGTTTAAAAAGTACCAGAGTTTTGTATTCCTGACTAGTAAACCAACCTTAGGAAGACAGGCATAGAAGTATTCAGATGTTTAATACCCAGCCATGAATGGCAGAGAAAAAGATAAGCAAATAAGAAGAGCAAAGAAAAGAAGAAAATGGAAGAAGATTTTTGAGGAAATATTGAATATCAGCAGAAAAAAGCAAACTTCCTAGTGTGCCATGTAAGTGCGTCTTTCCACAGGTTTCAGGAGTCACACAAAGTACTTAAAATATAACAAAAAACAGGGACAGAGCTACTTCTACAACCTGTTCCAAACTGCAGTTTGCTGGGCATTGGGTAGGAGGACAGTTAGTAATGGAGAAACAACAAAATCTTTTTGGTTTTCAATGATGAAGACGTGGGATGAACTCACAGGAAGAAATTTCACTTACTGAATGAAGTATCAGATACTAAAATTCCAACATTTTGCTAATGAATGAAGCTCACAAAATCACATGTTTGGCTCTTGTAAGATTTCTCTATTTAAACTCTGGTAGTAGGAAAACAATACAATCTCTAATCCAAATTATCCCATGGTACTATATTGGAAATAAGATGACAGAAAAATGAGTTACCACTTAAGTCTGAGGCATCTAATCCATTCTCATGTCAATGGCTGGCTTGGCAAAACATCCTGCAGCCACTGGTAATAAATCCTGCTGAAAATTTCAAAACTTCCGACTTCTCCAGACAAATTCACTTCACCCCCTTCTCTTCGTGACTGCTGGTCAAGGCAGCAACATTTCCTGTGAAAGACAGACAAGAAGATTATTTCAAACAAATTTCAATTCTGATTTACTGTAAGTTTTCCTTGTGTGACCTCCTGATCTCTTAAATGCTGTGAGAGCTGTGTAAAAAGACATTTGAATTTTTTTCAGAATTCTGGCTGCATAGCTGGCACCACAGACTTTTGTCCTTGTCGTTCCCATTTCTTTTCCATTGGCCAGGAGCACACTGCTGCAGCCTCCCTTTAACTTTATCTGCCCAAGAGTCATGCTGCAGGTCTGCAATGAAGATAGATTGGAGGCACAGGCTGAGGAACAGACTGTAGAACCTACTGGAAGAATTAAGGACATCTCCTGGGAAAAGGAGTAGAGCTCTTCGGAGTTAGTCAAGGAGACAGCACGGTCCAGTTCTTTTGGGGTTTTGTTTGTGGGGTTTGTTTTTTCCCCTCCTCTGGTATTCTGCTACTTGTGACTTCAAGTGTGAACACGTTTGTGGGTGACAAAGTTGGCAGAAAGAGAGCAAACACAAATAATTTGTTTAATGGAAGCCACAAATAACAAGGAGCAAAGCACTTGCGTGCAAAGCAAACACAGCCTGGTGAGGGCACAGACTGAGCAGCAAAACCAGAATGCCTCAACAACGATCATCACCACAAAAAGGACTTTCTAGGACATTTGAAAGGATAATTCTGAAATAGCTCTGCAGAGTAGCAACAAGTGAGATGAATAAGAAGCATCCTAAGAGAAAACACACATGATGTGCTTGAAAATGGACCTAATGAGCAGGGTGAATACCCTGGCAGGTAAGGGAATAGCTACTAAATCAGACTTCAACTTGTGGCTCATTGCCTAAGTAGAGATATTAGAGATGAGTCAAAAGCTCGCTCTGGATGGAGAAGACTGAATCTTCTCCTAACCCGAGTGTTACCAACCAATTTGTTTTTGCAGCTGGGATTAGCCAGAAATAGGATGCAGGAGAAGAAAAGAAATTAATACTGAGTCCTGCAAAGCCTCCAGAAGGAATGTTAAGGGAACACCACAATCCTTCCTAGTTTTGAGAACCTCGCACAGCTGCAAAATTTTTCTTTGCATATTATCAAGCTCTTTGAAATAGAGAAAAGAGCCCTGCAGAAAAGAGAAATCAGCCAACACTGCATGGCATGGAATGGCTGCACCGAAAGATTTAGAGTCTCAGCATAAGGAGATGTTGTTTGTGTAAAATTTTAACCTCGTCCAAAATGTCTTTTTTTGCTGGCTAGAAGAACAAGAGACTGGGAACTTTGTGGATTCAGGCAGGATGCTGCAGTTCAAGCAGCTGGCAGGGGAGGAGGGGGGATGGATTTCTCCTCCTTCAGTGTCCACCGGCCTGCAGAACCAGTTTCCAAATTGTGGGCACCTCTGGGCACGTCTCTGTAGGGAACACTGAACCAGGAAACATTGCCAGAGCTGTATCTATATAATAAAATATCAACAGTTACATGCATTTTTAAATTTTAGCTGCATGCAGGCACTTGTACTTCTGTCCGAAAATTCTGCAGCCTTTGCCCAGCAGTACAAAGGGCTCTCCTTGCCATTTGCCTTCACTTGTGGAGCTGCACTCCAACAGCTCTGGCCCAGCTGGGTATGGCAGAGATTCACTGCCACAGCTGGATATAAATCTGGTGTTCCTGTGGCTTGTGAGGATCACTGAGGTGTTTTACAGGTGGCACAGAAAACATTTTACCTCCAACATGAGCATATTGCACATTAAATGGTAGCTAAGGCAACAGGTGGCACAGAGATCACAGATACAGTTGTCATTGTACTCACAAGCAGCACAGGGATTTAAAAAACACAATCTACCACTCAAAAAGAAATTACTCAAGCCACTCCATATTCACTTCTGTTCTGGTGCCCAATACTACAGATTAATTTAAAACATTTTAAGTTAATTAATAAAGATGATGTGCAATCCCTTTGAGCCACTGCTCCGAAGTGGCAATTCACATGGATGGAGTAAATGAACCTGCAGATGAGTCCCCCTCCATTCTCCCTTGGCTTTCAGGAGGCTGGGGCAGGAGAAGCCCTGTGACTTGGTCCCTTCTGCGGTCCCCGCAGCACAAAGGGCAGGAATGCTCAATAAATGTACCACAAACCATTCCTGCAAACATCCCAGCTCTCAGCAGCTGCCAGGGCAGTTCCCCAGCCTGTCAGGCTGAGTGACAGCCAAGGGTAAAGGGGAACCTCCTCACAACATTAGGAACAGGAAGGCTGTTTCCAACCCCTCCATCTGAATTATGATTGCTGACTGTGTAAAGATGCAAAAATGGAAGCAAATCCACAGGGAAAAAAAGCATCATTTGGGAAAGGTTTTTCCTATTCATGATGATTGCAAGTGAACTCTCCCTGAGCTGTGACAACCGGTGATGCTTTAGCATTCAGGACATGGCCTGATTTTATCATAAAAATTCATCCCTGCCTTCAGCTGGCTGTCAGATTTGCCAAGCTGGTAGGATTCTGGCAACACTTGTGCTGTTTAATGTCTGAGCATGTTGTATCTTGGACACAAACCCCTGCAAAAATACCTAACTATAAATATTTATGTTCATTATCCTTTTTGCGTGTAAAGAGAGGGGAAACAGATTCTTTCTAAATGGACTGAATCAGCAAAGCATGACACATCCCAGGGTCAATAGCCAGACCAAAGCCATTCCTTTAAACCATGGGATCCCCTTCAGTGGAATTCCATAGCCCCCACACACTTTGTGTGTGCATGACAGCTTTGCCCAGGAGGCTGCAGAGATCATCTGGCCCAGCAAACACTGCACCCAGGAACTCCCAGGCAGCTGGGCAGCAGGAGGGACATTGCTGGGGGGTGTTGCTGAGCTCCTGAGAGGCCACTCGGGTGGTGGCATTCTGGGGTGGCAGCCATTGAGCAGGTAATGGAGATGTGCTCTGCTTTCAGAGTAATAACTTCTTCACTTCCAAGCTGTCTCCTTGGGCAAAGAAATGCTGCTCACAGAATATAGCCACTCATGAAGGAGCTAGGCAAAGGGAATGCATCAGTACAGGGAATGTGCTGCCCTTGACAGATAGGTTTTTAATACAAATTCATAGAGATACACAAGAAACTCCAAAAAAGTTTAGAAGTCAAAACTTCTGATAGTCTTAAATATTAAATACATGATGACTGTTTAAAATAGAACTGATTCATGGGGAGAAAGGAAGTACTTAATGACTTGCTCATACTTAAGGACTCTTAAATAAAACAAGTATCTGTTACTCATGCGTTTGAAGGATTTGCTACTCCCAAACTACTGATTTGAAAAGCTTTTGACACAGCAAGATAAAGACACATCCCCAAGGGCTGCCATGTGAGCTGAAAGCCTGTGTGCTCTCAAACACTCTTCCTTTCATTGAAGAAGGGAAAGACTAGCAAGAGGAAGAAAAAAAATAAAGGCTTAATTGTTTTGGCTTTGGAAATGAGATGCCAATAAGATTTTCGGGCCCAAAGAACCACCAAAGAACCCCAAATTATCATGTCAAGAAGCAGTGATGGAATTGAGACCATCAGAGGCTACTCAGGTCCTCAGCTGCATCTCTCCTATGGCAATTTTTGTTCAATAATTGTTGGCCTAATATTACAGACCCAATACCATTTCACAAGAGGAGAAAATGAGAAGAAAAGACAAATTACTACTAGTCACCCTCCATCCATGTGAATGAATCATGTAGAAAAACTTCAAACACAGGGTTTATCAGGGCTTGGCCAAAATGCAATTTTGGCTATGGGATAGCAGGCAGGAACAATGAGGCAAAACAAGCCCCTGCTCCAGTTTTACTGCTCTGTGCTCCAACAAGCACAATTTCTTCTCTCATCAGCTACTGAAAACCTAGACTTTTATTGGTACTTCACATTCACAAAAACCCTGTGAATAGCTGAATGTGGCTTTCCAGAGAAGGGCTCCTGGCACAGCCACACAAGCTCAGGTAGCAGCATGGACACAGGGAGAAGGAAAAGCTGGCAACGCTGTGGCAACAGGAAAAACTGAGAGCAACAATAAACTGCCCTCAATGCCAAACCCTCAAATGACTGTTCATGCTACTGTCTTTCACAAACTAACCCCAAAACTTGCACTGGGATTGCAATTTGCATTTCAACCCATCCTTCCCCCACCCCCATTTACTGTTTGCCCAGTTTTATTAGAACCATCTGCAAGATCCTCCCCTTCCAGTTTCGTGTGTCAGTTCATCTGGCAGCTGCACTTTCTCATCTATTCAAAAAAATCTTTGTTTCAAAGTTGTTGAGACAGAAGGTCTTTGACAGGCTAAAAATTATCTTGAAAATCAACACAAAAACCACATCACATGCTGTTCTTTACAGATTGAAGAGGAAGAATGGAAGCTGGAATAAATATTATATATATATATAGATATAGATATATAGATATATATATAGATATATATATATAGATATATATATAGATAAATGAAGGTTTTGAGGATCAAGAAAAATTTTACCAACTCGATTTATCTGACAAAAGCCACAATTTACTGAAGTACTGCAAGTTGCCACTGCAGAAGAGTTTCAGGCTCACCATTATTACTGATAGAAACAGGAGAACTGTAGAGAAGTATTTCCTTACAGCAGCTCTTGGCAAAAGATAAGTGAGGGGAGTGTGGAGGGAAGGAGGAATGTTGGTGAAGTAGTAGAGCTTGAATGATTTTCTTTAAACATGATACAAGTATTACAAGTTTTTGAATATAACATGCTTTGCAATCCCCTTCATTAGCTGGTGCATGGTGCTGCTTATGTTTCCATCTTTCTCTGTAACCCTCTGAAGAGATCCTTGTTCCCTTCTGCGTACAGATATCCCTGTTGTCACCAAGCTGTCCATCCTGATGTGACAGATCCTGCTGCAGCAGAGGGCAGGCATGTCAGCACTGCTGAAACATGGCACAAATCCCGGGCCTTTAATTGGTTCCGATATTTTTCTGCTCCAAATTGTTTCTGCAGAAGCATTCACCTCACTGCAGAAGAATGGGCACAACCTTCACTTTTGGGGATTAACAGAGATTTCTCTTCCAGATTTCTCCAAATCTTCTCAATAAAACATTTTTAATAAAGAAAATTCACTTCCAGTATGAACGCAAAATACTCGAGGAACACCACTCCTACTTTCCCGTTTAGATTAATACAAATATTCTCTTTCTTATGCTGCTGCTGTTTAAAAGGTAACAAATAACTACAGACAATATTCAACTGCCACCAAATAATGTTTGTACATGTGTAAATTTGAAGAATGTGTGCCATGAACTGAACGATTTCAAATCTCCCCAGAGTTCCAGCAATGCTGAAATAACTTTCTCCACGCATGCACAAGAACTGCCTTTAACTATCAATCACATCCAAGCCCTGCTGTCATTTCCCATGACCTTTCTGATTCTGTTTTATACAACCTCCAGCCCACGTCTTCCCTAAGCAAATCCCTAATTCCTTGTTTAACTAAACAAGACCATTTAAAGTTTCTCAAGCACTCTAACAAGAGTTCTACAGCTTCTACACTGGGATTTGCCATTTTCTTCCCACACTTTCTTTTCAATCCTAATAGAACATTTTTGGGTTGAAAGAAAAGTATTAAGCAGGATTTCAAAATTGTCATGAACAAATTGCCTTATCTTCCTTCCATGAACTTTATCATAAAACACAAACAATGTAAGTGCTTTTAATTGCACAGGCTCTAGAAAAAAAAAGATGCAAATTTAATAATTTGACTTGACAGATCATGCAAGGCAGACTTTTAAAGTATTTTCAGAAACACTGGAAAGAGCATTGTAATAATCTAACTTCATAAATTTTATATGCAAATAAACAATCAAAAACGCAGACATGAAAATATTTAACAAAATCCATGTATTTCAATTAATAGTATTAAAAAAGTAGATCTGCTCTTGAAAAAGTATACTGGAATCTCTCAGGAGAATTAATGGAATAACCACAGAGTTTGTGCTTCTGTGATCAAGTAGCAGGAGAGATTTTTATTGAAACACTTAACACTACTTTTGTTAGCATATACTTCACTCCAGTGGCTTATTTGAAATTTTGGTAAAAATTAGACATCTTGTGAAAGCGAGAAAACTGAACAAAACCCAAGTCTGAGACAACAAGCTTGAAATTTCTATTTTCCCCCCTCCAACATATTGCAAAAAAAATATGATTTTGATGAATAATCTCTTCCAAATCCTCCTTTCCAGTCACTTTTGATCTTTAGAGAATATATACATTTATATAAGCCAGAAACAACCACAAAAGCAATTTCAAACCCCCATCTCAATGCATACCCCTGTTTCAAGGTATCATGAATATATTAAGCTGAAATTGCAAACAAAGGAAGGCTTGGGACCATAAAAAAAAAGTACACCCTGCCGTTAATGCCATTTTTCTTGCTCTTGAATACGTGATGTTGATTCCTTGGTTTCCATTCAACAAATAAAGCTGTGAAATGGCAGTGGATTTTCTGCTCCAAGTCCAGGCCCTCATCCAAACAATTCTACCATTAGAACTGTGGCTGCCAGCCTCAAATATTCCCCCCCACAGGAACAAACACTCTCAGATGTATGACAGAGGTTATCAGAAAATCTTACTGAATTGGGATTAGAGGAGAAAGTGGCAGATCGAACGTGTGCATGGCATTCTCCTCATGAAATCTGTTCCTACAGAATGAAGTTCCTGAGAGCAGAGGCTGTTGTGAGCCTGCTGAACAGCTTCGTGCCATGCACAAAGGCAAATCCAGAGTCCCCGGCACCAGCGGGACTGCAGAATTCTGCACAGCTGCCACAAGAGCCTCAGGATAAACCCAACACGAATGCCACCCCTCCTTCCTGGGCACAGCACTTGCCCAAGGGCAGGGGCTTGGTTAAGGCAGCCTCTTCAGCCCCTGTAACTTGGGGGGGGGCCACTGCCATGAGGCTGCACCTCTGTCCTGGCCATGCACCCACAGCTCCTTCTTTCCTGGGCTAAGGCAGAGCATCCATCTCTTGATCCTCCATTCTGTACTCTCAATTAGGAGCACTGACCTCGATGGCTCTGTCAGACTGATGCTGCCACTTCCCTGACTTGACAAACACCACCCCTCCCAAAGCACAAGTATTTAGCTCAGGAAGCCAACTCAGCTTGAACACAAACCATCGTTGGAGCACAGAGCCAGCCTGCCTCGGCAGAGAGGGCTCGTGGCCGCAGGCAGAGCAGGAACAGCATCCCAGACAAAGCTGGAAAATTCCAGAGATGTGTGGCACTGAGCTCTTCCCACAGCTACAGCCAGGAAAAGAACACTCACTTCAGCAGGAAGCTTGAGAGAAATGTTTTCGTTGAATTCTTCTCATCGCTCAAGTCAGAAATGCAATCTTTACTTAAATGTTAAGCCATATACATGGGCCATTAGTCAGAGTTCCTGTTCTTTTTTAAATAGTTTTACCAGGTTTGACATTTTGTAGTGCTATTATTTAAAGTCTGGTCTGGACTAGAATTCAAATATTAGGAAAATGATTTTCAAAAGACTATGCTAAAATATCTTCCCTATATTGCTATCATTTGTCAAAGTTTTGCTTAAAAGCAGGTATTAAGATAAATGAAATGGATCAAAAATGGAATACTTCCAGGAACATAAATGATGGTTAAATTAAGCTTGTGACGAGCCAATCCACACATTTTGACTTCTCAGTGAAGTACCATTTGACCTTGCAATAAGAAAGGCACTCATATACTATGTAAATATAAAGGAAGAAGATACATCAGAAAGTGAACTGAATTGGTTGAAATAGCCAGAAGGCAAAAAAAGGCAACAAGTGGTAAAGGTGAGAGAGAAGGTCAGAAATGGAACATCAGCTCACTGAAAGGGCCAGACCCGTAGGGTCAGTCAGCAGAATAAGCAGAGTTTGAAGACAGGTCAGAACGTACAGTGCGCTGAATATAAAACCTGAGTGAACACTGACAAATTTAACAAAACCAGACTATTTGCTGAAAACCCTCCTTAAGGCAAACAGCACTGGGGTGACAGCAGTGCTCCCTGCAAAGGCCTGAGGGCATGGGAAAGAGGCTCTGTGATTCCTTCCTGGGCTATTTCTCTCCCTCAAGTACTTAAGGCATTTTCGCTTGTTCTGACTGCAGTTTAAAATTACTGATGGAAAACAACCAGAGTCGTAATAGGGAACTCCAAGTAGCACTTAATATTTCTGAAGTATTAAGATACAGAGTATGCATTTAAATAGCACAAAATTCAGCAAGTGTTCAGTGGTTCCAGATTTTTTCACCAGTTATCTGAAATTCTCTTGCCTGAGCTGCATACACAGCTGCACTGCTCACCACCAACCATTTACCTACTGCACCACGGTGCAAGATTGAATGCACCAGGCCAACTACATCATCACCCAAAGCATTGCCATCTTTCAAACACTGAAGAAAAGGAAGATTATTTCTTTAAACTCTCTTACTAGAGACAGGGTGGGCATTAGTGGTTTTGGCAGCTGTATAAAACAGCTGCAACTGGAAACAATTGGAGCTGAGCAATCGGAAACAGGCAAGGACAGAGGACAATACACTGCAAGTATTGCTCCCGTTCTGGCTTGTCATTAGACACATAAGGGAGCTTGCTGCAGCCTCACTTCTACAAGGGCAGAGCATTTGCTTTAACAAAACAAAAAAAACCCCAAAAAACCTGAAACTTAGGATCGAGATCAATGTAAGAGTTATGCACTTGCATTGATAAGTATTGTTATGGAAAGGGAGACTCTGAGAAGCTTTAATTCTAGACTCACTTGCCAGAGAAAAGTGGTTGTTTGAATCCTGCAATTAAAGAAAAATAAGGCAAAATCAAAAGAGGGTAGTAAAGGACTATCAGAAGAGTAATGCAAATGGAGACACTTGAGAACATTCACAGCTGAAAACCCATAGCTGACAAACAGTTCACTGGGAATACACAGAAAGGAGAAACAGGTATTAACAGTAAGTGGGAATCTTGGATCACAAGTAAGAGCTGCTTGTGAACAGGAACAATTTGCCAGGTTAGTGCAGACCACAGGGCCAAAGGAACATGGTTCAGTGTGCTAAACCAACTACCCAGGGTGAAGTGACTTCAGTGAGTGTTATACTACTTCAATAACACAGTTACCAAAGCTACAGATCAATCTCTTAAATGCTTCTCTAGAAAATTATTTTTTATGTTAGCTCAGAATAAAATTCCAAATTGCAAAGGCTGAAGCAGCAGGTTACTTTTTAAAACATTTTACTCTTAAACACAAATTTAAGGACAGAGGAATCGACTGCCATGGAAAAGCAGGAGAGCTCCATCTGTGCAAGATAAATTATGGACTTGAAGGGAGGATGCAATTCAGCTGCTGACATTTGAAATAACAGAGGTAACAAACTGCAGATTTAGCAAAGCTGCCAAATATCAAAGATGTTGAGAAGAAGATGAGAAAGATCATAAATACCCCAAGGAGAGCCCCAGAGAGGACAAAAGTGGTTACAGGATGCCAGGAGCCTGGCAGGTCAGCCCAAAATCCAGCGTGTCCATTAGGCTGCTCCTGGCACCAGCCCAGAGCATCGAGGCACGAAGAGCACCACCTCCAAATTCACTGCCATCTCCATTAGCAGCTTAGAGACTTCCTGTGAAAGAACTGGGCTCTCTGTACTTCATATTCTTGCATGGAATTTTCCTTCATAAATTTATCCAATTACCTTTTGAAACCATTTGCAATCCCATATCCACAACATCCTGTGGAAGGACATTCCACAGCTTCTCAGCTTTGTGCATTAGTTTTAAGCTGCCAGGTTCTTGTCAGAAAAACAACAACAAAAAAAAAGAAAACAGATAAGAAACTTGGTTCCTTTATCACCTCTATTTATTTTTTCTATGCCATAATGATTTGTGATTTCTTTTACAGGCCCTCTCAGCCAGTCTTGCAGTGGAAGCGTCCTGTTGTCTGTATTCATGCCAAGTGGATGCTGCTCCATACCTCCAACTCCCCACCCTGCATTCTTCTTCTGCATTCTTTTCAAGTGAGACTGTGTGTCATATTCAGAAGCTTTTGAGAAGAGGATGAAAGAATTCTAGAGCAGTGAGAACAAAGAGGCACGTTTGAAGGTATAGAAAATTTATTTAGGGAAAAAACTTAAGAAATAAAAGAAATTTCACTGTGATTCCACGTGCTTGCAAGCGGAATCGTTCAAGCATTATTAAAAGATATGAAATAGGGAACAAATGGTAAGATTTGTAGTAGAAATCAGCTTATTTTTCTGTGCCTTCATGCTTTACAGAGCTGAAATAATTTCAGTGTGCTCTGTTTCCCCTTGAAATGAGCATTTCACCACAGTTTGTAACTTCCTAGCTCCTGGAAAGGGGCACCCGTGCTAGAGGCAGACACTAATGAGCCTCTGTATTCTAACTGTATGAATATATTGAAAGAATAGAAATAAAGGCAGTGAAACAGATTGCAAAGAACTGGACAGTGGGTGGTGGTAAAGGAGGCTGAAAAATAATTACTGGTCATAGTAGATTTTTAATATTGTAGGAGTAATACCTGAAACTCAACTTTTCTTTCCCAGTACTAAAAGCCAGCTGGGATCTTTATCACTCACTTCCAAAAGTACAGGATAGTCCCGAAACACTGGAGCAGCTCTGTGGTTTAGTACCCAGGTCAGGCTCCTCTCAGGTCCCACTGATGCACTTAGGAGCTGCTGGGAGAGGTAAAGCTGCTCTTCTCACCAGTACCTGGCTGTACACGACACTGGACACAGGGGCACAGCAGGAAACAGCTCCTGGCAGTATTCCTTTACTGAAGGAGTACTCAGTGAGCCCCAGCTGAGGTCAGGGAAGGTTACTGCAAGTACAATCCCCCTTGGGGAAAACATCTTGGATTAAAAACTGCTGCAAACCACACCCATGGCAGGCCCTGCACAGCCAGGCAGGGCCCTGCTCCTCTCTGGATCTGCTCTGAAGATTTGGTCAGTCCAGACATGGATATTGTTTACTTGCTACCACAAAAAGCATTCTATTAATATTTTTGAGGAACACCCCACATCTAATCTCTGGTAAGCATCTTGAATACCCAAAACTGTATTATTAAAAAAAAAAAAAGGCAAAAGGAAAAATCCCACAGGAGGCACACATTAAACGTTCCATGCTATTGCATCCCTGGGCTGCAGAACCCCACACAGGAATTTTACAGTATATTTTTTCAGATCTCAAATGTGCTTGTAAACGCTATGAATTGCATTAAAAATGTTGCCTTCCATTATTTAACAAAAAAATCCCTGCAGGTGTCATTCATGAGAATATGTAAATTTTTGTAGTCTGCTGCAGCAATCTCAATTTTTTTGTTGTTAAGTTACACCAAGTGCATTTTAGATTTTCCCAAAAGTAAGATCGAGGAAAGGAAAGGTAAAAAATATATTCCAGTGCTACTCTGTGTACATACGTAAGAGCTTTCCCACTTAGAAATTCACTTTAGAATTGAATTTTGGCAGGTGTAAAGTTTTTGCCTTTTTTGTAAAATCCTGGCAGAGTCATGACGGTTTGAAGAAGAAAAAAAAACAACTATGTTTATATTTTCAGTACATTATCTTCAGTTTGATAAAATCTAATATTTACTAAATATATTTCAGGACATTGGGAACTAGGGAAGGGGTATTTGCTCTTGATCATAGCAGGTCAAGATTGGAAGAGACATGAGGTTTTCCACATATAACTGTACTTGAAAATAGGCACATAAACAGGAGAAAACCCACTGATACTTGCATATCACGTAACACTTCTGATATTTTAAGACTTTTCAGCATATATGATTTCATAAACTTAATGCTGCTATGAAGAACTACAGGCAGTGGAAATAAAATGAGTGCTGTGCTGGTTTGCAGTGGGAATTCTTCCCAACTCCCCACTGCCCACTCTGCACAAACACATCACAGTCTGATGCTCTGCCATGATTTCCCCACTGTAATCTGCTGCCTATTATTCTCTCAAACCCCATCTGTAGGTCATTTTTCTATCAAATGAGCTGGTTAAAATTCCTTCTCCCTTTTTATTTAAACCTAGGGGAATTTCAAACAGTCCAGAAGTAACCAACAGGAATTTATTTTAACCATTATTTAAAATACCAGCAGCTTTGCACTGTTACAGTTTAACAGCTCTGATGGGTTTCATGCAGTCTCCCTTTACTTTATCTCCTCTGACACAGGCATTAGCATCCTGGGAGCCCAAGTACAGCTCAGAGAGTCATTGCCATTGCCTTTATTCCCTTTTAGGCTCAGACCTCTTTCCACACAGAATCTGGAGCATTACACAAACTTTCTATAGACAGAAAAGCATGTACTAGTGAGATAATAGCTATACAACAAGTAAAAATATTTAGAAATGTATACTAAAGTAAATCCTCTTTCCCTTTATAATTTAAGAATTTTGAGGTGATTTTCCTTATATAAGGGAAGCAATCTGATTATTCCCTGATCTTTGAGGAAGGCAATACTTAAGAGTTAAAATTCTGCATATGCATTTTGAACGGAAGCATTTTCCTCTACCAGATACCACTGTGAATGAAAGTATCACACTTGTCAGCACTTTCCTCCATGCCAGAGGGCTGAAAGGGAGCATGACCTGGGTAGGATTGCTCCCTAAAGCCTGTATTTAAAGTGATCTAGCAAGATCCAGTGCAGACTGGCTGTTTCCATGCAGGCTGCCACACACACAAACTCTGCAGCCAGAAAGAAGCTGGTTAATAAGAAGCTGCAGGGAAATGCATTTTTGCTGACTGCAGTTTGAGAACCTCTTGTAGGAAACCAACAGAACAGAAGACAATGGAAAACTGTTGGCTCTAATGGGGCTTGAAAATAATAGAGTTTAACATCGTTTATTTTTTTCTTGTATGTGTGATGGAAGAGAAGCAGATGAGAGCAGCATGATGGCCAATGCTATCATAACATGCTTCACCTTTGGAGCACTGTGACAAAGCCACCTAGCCAAAGCAGCAGGTGTCTGTACTTCAGCGCTCTTTGCAAATGCTTATTTGTGAGTTTCAGAAGTTACACTTAAACCACAGGTTCACGGTTCACCACAAAAATCAATCATCAAAAACACCCAGTACATGCATCAGGGTCCTTTTAGCAAAATGCCCTGAAGCTGTGGGTTTGCAAGCTAAAGGGAAAGTAATTTTTCCTTTTTGAATTCTGAGCTACGCACAAGCTCACGGTAGTGCTGCAGCTTGCCTGTGCAGCTTGTGCTTCTGAGGTGAGAGCTGAGAGCTGACACACACAGAGCAGTAAAGGGTGACTACACAGCACTGATGGCACAGGCAACGCTCCTTATCTGCATCACCTGTGGCACTGAGTCAAGTCACACAAGGCTGTCCTGACAGATGAAAGACAAGATTCAACCCTTTCCCCACCTCTGCTGTCAGCCACGCCATTCTGCTCCCTGTTCCCTGCCCACCCACTCCTCACACAGCAGGGAACTCTGTGCCCTTGCCAGGTCCTGTTCATGAGTTCCTGCATGAAATGGGCTGCAAAGACCTGAGGTGGCAGCACCACGGCGGGTGGGGAGGAAGGGGAAGGGCAGCATGCTCAGGAGCTGCCCCAGCAGCAGCAGGATCTACACTGGATCGTGCCCTTACTCTGAGGATGCTCTCCCCATCACTCTGCTCTACCTGGATCACTGTACACAGTGGTACACACACACCAGCAACTGCATCGCTGCAAGCTTGGCTCTAGCACTAGAGAAAAATAAAGGCAAAACCAAGTGGAATACCTGATCCACCAGGATTCCTTGTCTTCCTCATTTGCCCTGACAGACCCAAAGGAGAGTCAGTGGAGCAGTGTGGGTCAGGGGCTGGTCCTGGTCTGCAGGGGCTGTACAAAGGGCACCAGTGACCAACATCTGCAGTTCAAGTACCACCTTCTACAGTGCTCCTCAAGGAGGCTGCAACCTGCAAACCTGGCTCACAAAAGCTGCATCAGAAAAACCTCATTGCATGGAACTTCAGCAATCAAGTAGTTGGCCTGAGTCTCATCAGCATAACTTGTATGAGTATGCTTCGATTTAATTTATCTTAGTAAGGACCTGACCTGGACTACATCAACACAGAGATCTGAAAAAAGAGACCCTGATGGTGTTTGTTGTCTCTTTTGTTGTATGTGTCCCATTTACATATCACTTATTTTTAGGAACAACCTTAATTTTTAGGCTGTGGCTCCATTATAACTTTTTCAGCAGGAGAACAAGCTTAACTCCTACCTTTCTCCCCCTGTTGTTTGTTCCCATGCCAGCCCAACCACCCAAGACCACACGGGCTTATGCTGGCAGTTGGTCTTTTTGGCAGGATTTTCCTTCTCCAGCTGAATCAGTCCCCTGGCTGGGTTCACCAACATGTACTGGCATGGCACAGGAGACAGCACAGAGAAGAAAGGAATGGCCCAGAAAAAACTGAAGTCAAGCTTTACTGGGCTCCAGTGCCACCACAGATGCAAGCCCAGCTTTAATTTGCTCTCTCTTCTACACCTGAGATAAGCTACAGTAACATTAAGAGATGGGAAAGGGTGATGTTGAACTAAAGATGAGGGAGGGATTTGGCAGTGATGAGCAGGGAGTAGATTCAGAGTAGCAGCATTTAAATTGTTAAATTTTGAGGTGACATCTTTTAATCATCCCACAAGTCACACAAATTCTAAGTTCCATAGAAAATTTAAACACACTTCACTTTGCCAATGCAAATATACTATTTGATATCAGCCTTCAGAACAGGGCCGTATAAAGTTGCCCAAACTAATGATTTACTACTCAATGCCCAAAAACATTTCTAGGATTTGTAATTCCAAGTTTGGCCACATTATTCTCCCAAATGTACAGAAAGAAATATCTCTTTTGTCAATAATATCATTACTGATTGATATCATTCCAAAAATCCATGCAAAGAAATATCAACTTGGTTAAACACCAGAGTTCAAGAAAATGCCTTAATTTACAATAAAAAGTGTCTTTGGAAGAAGATAGGAATGGGTGTGGAATTAAGTATTTCGTATTTCTGGAGACAATACGCTTTGGTGTTTGCAAGAATGTTCTGCAGGATGGCTGAGTTACAGCAGAGCTGAGCACATCCTGGCAGTTGCTCCATCGAGGCCATTACACACCAGCAGCCTGCAAAGGGAAGGGTTTCCCAGTTTCCATGGACTGCTGCAGCTCCCCAGGAAGGGTAATGGGGACAGCCAGCTGCCTGGAAGCCAGGCTGCAAGGAAGCCCTTCTGAGCCCTCAAATGCCCATTAGCTCAGCAGCCAACAGTTCCTTAATTCCCTGCTTCCCCAAAAGGCTGTGGCCCACAGGTACGAGGTACTTAGGCTTAGGAAATGGTCTAGCAATAAGTCTAGCCAGAAATCCTTCACAGTCTCATCTAAAGTTTAACATTAAAGGAACTCCAATGAGACATTTGGACATCATGACAATTGGGCAGATTTGCAGAACACATTTGACTGATGAGCTGCACAATGGTAAACACTGAGACAGACCAACCCGACTGCCCCACATCCATTAGGCACTTACAGCCACTCTGCCAACACATCAAACCAATAAATATTGAATAAATATCAGCATTTAGCACACCATCTAAGCTACGTTGTCCAAAAAGTGGACATTACCGAGTTTTATGCTAACCCTAAGTTCTGATGACTAATCTGGTTCTTTATTTCCAGCAAACTGAAAGTACAATGGACATAGTGGCTGATTGCATGCTGGAAACTACAGCTCTTCTGTGAGCTAATCCTTGGGATCTCAGCAGTTCTGAGCAGACAGACAGTGGGGGAAGGTCCCATGCTTATGACTCACGCTACCATTTTTCTGTCTCCTATTGTTTTGCAAATTCTCTGCTTAATCTAAAATCCATTTCAACTAGAAACTTCCAGGCTCACTGGAAACTTGAAGATAATATATTCCAAACAAGTGATGTTTCAAAAGGGTGTGGATCTACAGCCCTTTAAATCAATCTAAATCTGGGCTGGCACTGCCCTGCCCCTGTCACTGGCCTCTGCCCCTTGCCGTGCTTGCATGATCCCACAGAGAGCAGATCCAGGATGTGAGTGAGCTGGAAACCAGGCCAGTGCCACCACAGGAGCCAGAGGAAGTGGGAGTGATGGAGGACATGTCACAAGATAAAGTTGTGGCAATCCAGATTTAGACAAGCCTAAGTGGAGGTCTACCACTAAAAGTTATTAATCATCCTGAATGAGCCATGTCTTAAAGGAAATGGGCATTCTGAGCTTTGGGTTTCATTTTAAGGTATTGATTTATGTCCCTAAAACATTTTAAACCTGTACATTAGCAGAAAAGTTGTCCTACATATAGTGGTAATATATTCTCTTAATGGGATACATAGCAATGAAATTTTGTCTCACTAGATCTTTAAGAGCAGATTCAAACTTCAAGGATTATGAGTTCAGGCAGGATAATGCCCATTTTCCCTGCCTGGTGGCTGGCAGTAACACTTTGAAGCTGGTTTGGATAATAGGTAGGATACCACAGTAGCCACACTGAACTCTAGGAATCTTTTCTGCTTCATTGCTTTAGCTTTGTTTAACAGCCCATTTTTGAGTGGTAAAACAATAGTAGAAATGGCAATATATTTTTGAAGACACGCTGAATAAAACTGTATTGCTTTTATAAGAATACACTCCAGATTATATCAAAGTTATAACAAAAATCCTGTGGGTCTGTAACAACAGCGAGAAAGTTGCAAGACAGGATTCCATCTGCTTCCAGGACAACTTTTCATGCTGGGTACCCATTGCATGAGGCCAAACACGCCGTCAGAAATAAAGGCACTAAGTGTCAAATATTTTAACATCGCCTTTCTATGCAAAGCATTTCTATTGGCCCACTAAATCATCGGTAATACATCCAGGCAGCCATCAGTCCACACTAATGAGCAGTTCCAGCACACAGCACCTATCCAGAGAAATCAGGCCTGGAAGATGAGAGCATTGCCCTTAATAATTTACAAGACTCATTAACCTTATCCCAAAAGACAAACAAAAAGAATGTGATAGCTACTCAGATTTCCAGACCAAACCAAGATGCAGTGTTTCAGAAGCCATTAGGATGCATCAGTCAATAAATACTCTCCAAATGTTCTTCTGTGGAATAACCTGGCAGCCAAAGAACCATCTGTCTCTAAAAGCCTGCATTATTAGAGACACAACATCAGGAACCTTAAGAAACTTGCACTGCTGAAAATGAGATCGAAAAGGTTTGAAAATTATTCAATATGGCAAATGCTAAAAATCTTTTGAATTTGCTATTTTAAGCAGCTAAAACCAGTCTAGTCTGGTTCTGCATAGAATAAATACCAGCCCTCTACTAATGTCAAGTGTGCCCAGGGACAGAATTCACATCCAGCATCACGTAGTCAATTTGGCAGCACAACACAGAACCAGGAGCGGGGGGAAAAGACAGCCCAGGGTCTTGTCCTGGGACTAAACACTCAGTCCTGTAGCTGGCCAAGCAGGTGATCCACATTCCCACCAGACATTTGTTACATAAGGATTGGTAGGAATAGCTGGGAAGGAATTACGGTGATGCAGTTTGCTCAACTTGTGATGGCCAGATCTGCAGTTTATGTCTGAAAACCAACAAAAACAACCCTAACACAAATTGCTTGGTTTTTGTGGTGTCTCCTGCTACAAATACACACCTCACTGCTGTAAAACTGCTTTTCTCTCTGCACAAATACCCAGTAGCCACAAGGGTTTGCCTCCAGAGGGAAGCTCTCCACTTACATTTCCTCTTGTATCAGATCCCACACTCTGTTACCATATTCCTGTGCCTGCTTTGAAGTCTTCCTAAAGGAGATAATCTAAATGCTGGAGGAGCTGGCTGGAACACCCAGTTGTGCTCTGTGGGGAAGGAGGAGGTTTTGTGTTCTTCCCTGGCTCTGCTAAGCAGGTGTAGGAACAGGAGCTGGGAAGCTTTAGGTGCTCCACCTTGTTTCTCACTCCACTTACACAGATCACATGGGTTTTTTCCAGGGATTTTTTCCAGGCATTGTATATGAGCCGCTGTACCTTCCCTTCCCTCTCCACATGCCCAGCGAACTCTCCCTTCTAACTACAAAATCAACAGCAGAATTGCTACGTGATACAGGCTAAAAACACTTAAAGCCAGATATGCTTCTTAAAGCCCATCCCTATCCCATTCCTTCAAAAACCAGGACACAAACAACCATTTTACTGTTAATCATTCCAAAATGGCAGCAATTAAGGAACATGCTATTTCCCTAATTACAATTTCCTTTTATAAAATGCCCCTTTACTCACAGCAGCTTCTATTACAGGCAGGGAAGCACAGCCCTGTGCTGCCTTGTCAAAACCAAGTCTGCCTGACACTTGTTCTTTCCTAAAGCTCTCCCTTTCCACACCAACACTTTTCCTTGAAGGCTTTTCCACAGTGGGTCATAGCACAGGGAGTGTTCAACTGTTTGACATTTTGGGACTACAAAAAGAAAAAACAGCACTTAAAATAAAACAGAAGAACCATGAATTAATAGAAACAAGGAATGTGTAACTCTACATTCCATAAATAGTGTTGATAGAAACTCTCCAAACAACAACAGTTATCTTCCTGTAAAGAGAGTTTTTACTGAGGTTTCATATTGCATATTCCTTTGAAACAGGACACAAAGATGAAGGAAAAGGTGCTATCTTTTCAAAGTTTCTTTTGCAATTAGAGTGTCTCCTTAATGCTTAAACTTAATCAAACTCAGAACAACTAATTCCTGGTAATAAAAAAATCCCCATCTTAGAAGAAAGGTGATCTGACAGGGCAAAATTATTATTTCAGTGCATGATCTGGGACATGCTGAAGATTAAATATTAGCAGCATACGTTCATGGAAGGAAAATAAAAAGATGGCATGTAAACAAATATAGTTTTTCCTTCTGGCTTTCATGAGGTTACATCAAGTTCATTATATATAAAACTTAAATACTTGAAAATATAAATCTGTATGTATCAACTTGTCAGACCAACACAACAATGTCTCAGCACTCCCAGACCCACACAGTTTTGGCTAAATGAACATTATCCCCGTTTTAAAAGGAAAAGCTCCAGCTCTGCATGATCTTCAAGCCAGTCTCCTGATAGAATTCCTGACTGCTCAGCTGGGGCAGCACTCACCCTGTCACACTTCATGAGATGAGGGTGAACAGTGGATGAAGCATAAATACTGTAAGAAAAGCAAGAATAACACTGCTATTGTGAACAGGAAGACATCTCTAAGGTTACTTTTAATCAAAATTAAAACCAGTAACTGGTGTAATTTATCTGGACACATGTTCAGTGGTGCCATATTTCAGTCCCAACATACCTTTCTTCCACAGAAAAGTGCTTTTCTAATATCCAGAAGTAAAAGAATTTCTGAAAGACCATTCTGTCTCCAAAGAGACCATTGGGATCAGTTTTCCATTCTACACAGAAATTCCTATCTTCTCAAACAGCTCCAGCTCCTCCAAAATAACCAAACCATCCTGAGCTTTCTCGTGTCCTTACCTGCCAAAAGCAACAAACACTCATAAAGGAGGAATAGTAGAAAACCAAGAACTATTCTTTAATGGCAGTGAAGTTTGAAAAAGTAAAAATTATTGTTGCTTTTCCTGGAATGACAATTACCAAAGGTTTAGCCCAGAAATGCCCTTTTTTTAAAATTAGGTTACTAAGATTTGCTGCCGTTCTCCATTTGTTTTTTGTCACAGATCTTTAAAGATCTGCTATCTGCATGTGAGAGATTATCTATGTTAACACTTTAAAGATTCATATTAGTACATACAAATGTTATCTAGAATTTTCTATATAAGTATTTCCCAAAGTTTTGATGTTTCTAGCTCAAAGTCTCAGTCCTCAGTAAATTTCATTTGCACATCCCATTATAAAGCTTTTAATTTAAAATCATAAGGCAACACAGTCCTGTGAGGCATTTCCTAACACAGTGATGGGCCATAAACACCAGGTATTTTGTGGTATATGCAGTCAAGAAATGCACATACCATGTATATTTATGGAGTATGGGTGTAATTATGCACCAGAGTATCTCACCTTGCCTCTGCCCAGCCTGCACACTGCTCAGCAGGGATTTCTGCAGTTGGGAATCTTCATTTTTCACACACACTCCTCTCCTCAGGCATTAAAAGTTTTAGAACAACTTTCTCATTCATAACAGGTCAGAACATTTTGCCTGCAGACCACACACAAACGTGGAGCTTGACAGTTTGGGTGTTTTGGAGGCTGCTGGATAAATTACAAAGGCCATGGTACTTTCAGCCCCCCTCCAGGACCCGCCCAGCTGAGGATGCTAGAATCTCCTCAGTCCAGCTGCAGTGGGAAATAAGGTTCCCAATGCACATTTATTGTCTGAAAGTTACAGCACAGTGGCTTTAACTTACAAGGTGCACACAGAATACAGGACATAAGTCAGGCCTGAAGAGCCGCAGGTTTTCCTACAGACAGGTGAGAAAGATTACATGGACAAACTCTTTCAACTGGCCTTCAGGTCAGTAGCTTTCCATACTAGCTTTTTATTAGATACTTCACTAAGTTATTGACAATCTTTATTTTCCTTTCTGAAACTGCAGAGATGTATTTTTTTAAACAGGACAAGGTATGCATTCCCTGAGGATCTTAAGTTACTTCATTGCCATAGATTAATTTTCTCTAATCTTACTCCTTTGTAACTCATTCCTCTGTTCAAAGAGATTTTTGCTCCCCATGAAAAACTAACATAACATCAAAGCTGCAATGCTGTGCTTTTCTCAGTAGTAAGAGAAAGCGATATGTGAGATACCAAATTTTTTATACTGGAATTTTGAATGGTATCTTACAACATAATTTATGGCATGAAATCTTACAGAACTGCAAAATTTTCTTTTTTTTATGATTTGCAGTTACTGTACGTGACAACAAAATAAAATACATAAAATATACAGGAACTTGATTTAAAAAATCCAATGTTAAATTCTCCATTTTAGATATAAAACAATGTAAACTGCTCTGCAAATGCCAGTCTGTCAATCTGTAGACACACACAAGCTCATCTCTCCTCTGTTGAAGTAAGCACTGAATTTAAATAGCAAACATTCTGAAGCACAGTTGTTGAGCTGTTCCCAAGGGATAGTTACAGTTTCATGGCTTAATCACATCAACTTTCCATTTCGTTAATAACATAGTTGAATAAAAATGATCTGATGCTACTTGTGCATTCATTTTAATGAGTCCCTGGAAAGAAATGCCTACAGTGAAGCATGCCCAGATCTCCTGAATCAGTGGGTAAAGTTCTGCACAAAGATTAGAAATATCTTCTGCTTCTATGCATCAGTAACATATTTTTGATCCTGAATCCCAATTCAGCTCTGAAGAAAAATAAGTTTGGGAGAAAGTTTTATAGTTAAATAAGAAAATCAGTGCCTGAGCTAACATAATCCTCCAACCCCAGCTTCCCCTTCCAAATCTTACCATATTAATCTCCTTTCCTTTTAGCTGCTCCAGTTCTTGCATAACAATGCCATTTCCTGAATTCAAATCTCCACAAATAAACCTTAAAGCTGAATAATACATTATTAAGCCCTATGAATATTCCCTTAAGCAGGGCATCCTTAAAAAACTGGGCTACGCTGCCACAACTCAGCATCATTTTCTTTGGACTTTCAGAGTAAGAACAAAAAGTATTGCAGCAGACAACAACCTTACTGAAACATAAAATTTCTACCCTCTGCAGAGGAGATTTTTAATAAGCCACTAATGCTTTGTTGAAATCCCCATCCCTCCATACAGCAGTCACTTATTTCTCTGTGGATATGTAATTTGCACAGGCTCCCAGGGAAATTCTAGACTGGTATTTTTGGGGAAGGAGAAGCACACTGCATCCCCACCTTCCTGCACAGCTCCGAGCCACACACCTCTCCCAAGTGTTCAAACTATCAGTGCTCAAACATTCACCTAAATGATCATTCCTGCAATATAAAAATTTTAAAAGCATTTTACCTAAGAAGGATGCTCAGTTTCGATTTGCCTGCTTTCTCAATTTTGATCTGTTCCTTTCCTAGTGCAAATGCTCGCTAGAGGCTAAAAATGTGTGTAATTACTGTGTTCAAGCTCCAAGCTGAGCACAGGCTGGAGATACTCTGCATTAGTTATTATCTCAAATGAGCTCCCTCAAGTATGACTTGCTGGATGAGAAGGATGGCAGCTGATGGCAATGCAGATTGTACATGGACATGGTCCACAGGACATTTTCACCAAAAGTCTATCTCAAGCAAGGAAAAAATAAATCATCTTGAAGAGCAACTACTACAGGGTAAAATGTACTGGATGTCAGAGGGCAAAATTTATTTCTCAATTAGGTCCATAGAAACAAACTATTCATTATCACTGCTTTAGCATCCACTCAAGACCCATGAGATACCTTTTCTCAAAGGGCTTGGAGAATACAAACAGTATTAGTAATGAAAGATTAATTACCTGTTGTAAGCTAAACATTTAAAAAAATGTCTTCGCAGTAATCCCGAGTGAAAAACAGACTGACATTCAACAGGACAAGACAGCATTTCACACATGGAAATTAGACAAGTTCATTACACAAGGAACAAGAAGTAAGGAACTGAGAAACAAAGGGACATAATCTCTAAACTTAACCATTTTTTTTATCAGCCACTCAGCAATCAGCACACGGTCCTCCCC
This sequence comes from Dicaeum eximium, assembly GCA_013396995.1. Lineage (NCBI taxonomy): Eukaryota > Metazoa > Chordata > Aves > Passeriformes > Dicaeidae > Dicaeum > Dicaeum eximium. The sequence continues at coordinate 24,588 of VWZP01000091.1, read as the reverse complement.
CTGCCTGATGGAGCAAGTGCTCATACCTCTATCAGCTCAGTTATTCAGTGCAGCAGATGAGTGCTGTGCCTGGAGCATGCCTTGGCACGATGAAATGCCAAGCAGCGAAAAGAGCTGAGCCAAAAGCACTCTGTGCCAGCCCAGCCTAAGCAGTGCTCTCCCAAGGAAAGAGGGACAGAAACCAATGCACTTTTAAAAACTGATCCTGAAAGTTTACAAACCAGGAAAGAGACTCGCAGTTTTTGGAGTGGTGCCACTGTCACCAGCATCTTGTCACCTCCCTCCCCATGCCCTGCAAGATACACCCTCCAAAATGAACCTGAAAAATCAATTGAAATGGAAGTGAAGAATCTGGAATGACAGACTAGATCTTAAGGTATAATTGTTTTAGGTAAAAAAAAAGACATTTGAAAATGAAATCACAATTTCCACCACATTTCAGCTCACTGTGTGACACCGACATCTCTAAATTCAGTATTTTACAAGTCTAGACATGTCTCAAACTTTCAATCTGAAGCTAACAACTGGGCAAAACTGATGCAGTATGAATACAGCAGTGTACCAGACTTTACGAAGAAGAACCCTTTTACTTTGATAAGGTACAAGACGTGTTTACAGGGCATTCTGCTCCAAAACATCCAAATTTATTCAGTAGAAAGTTTACTCACAAAATGATCGATTACTCCCTGAACAACTATATTTAAAGCAAAGCTTCTGGAGCTTTGTTGTTTTCTTTAAAGTGCAAGGAAGCAGCTGAGCCATCCTAAGCCCATCTGCACGTTAACAAAACATTTCTTAAAGTATGGATTTACAATCTGTGTAAGAAGATAAAAATCTGCACTTCTGGTTGAAGGGACTATCCCTGCACGCCTCTGGCAGCTGGAGCTGATGAAAGTGCTTGTGGGTTGTGTAACCAGCCTGATAGATATGCTCCCTAATTTGGCTGGAAACTAATCCCACACGTAAGAAAACTTCAGCTTCATGCTTTTCATATTACTGTAGTTCAAGATTATATACAAGAGGCAACTGTAATTTCCTACCATTGTCATTGCATTATTTTTTGTAAGTTCTCTCTGATGACGGAAACACATTTAGAGAAACGCTCTTCCAGAACTGTGGTAATTCTTTGGAAAAAACTTGAGTTGGGCATGATATAACAACATTCTCAAGAAACTCTAATGCTTATTCTATAAATCGCATGTCCATATTGGTATTCTAAGAAAATGAAATTTATTGCTACATGCCCTCCATTAACAACTCTCAGCCAAATAAAAAGAGTGTTGGAACTACTGTGTCTTAAAATCTGCACATTTTGGCAAGGGGAAAGTACCATCTAGTAAGCAAAGACTGCTGAGGAAGGCTTGACAGTTTAAATTCTGCCCTTGGCAGAGGTGACAAAAAGGCCACTGAGGGACACACTGGGTGTGACAAGGGGATGGAACAGACTAGGACAGGAAAATGAGGAACCACAGGGAAAGTGTATTGGAAATTCAGCTCTCTCCTCTACTTAGAGATGGTTAAAAAACCTCCATAAACCCCAGTTTACTAAGAACTTGTTTTCTGCCCCAAATGGAGAGGAGTAAAAACATTTTTTTCAAGGAAATTAGGTATTCCACAGCTTTTTTTTTTTTTTTCAGTGTTGTGCTTACACAAAGTGATACCACCACACAAAACAATCCAAAGTGAACAGGTTCAATAAACTGCATTTCAACTCCTTTGGAGAAAAAAAGGAAAAACAGTGTAGCTCAGGACAATTACTGCACTTCTGTGAATTGTTTTGGTCATAAAACTGACACTTCTCACTTAAAAAACGTTTATCCACCTTTTCCAAACATGAACAGACTTGTATTTCCACCATAAATCTAATCTTTCCACCCTGACACTGAAAATTTTCCACTGACCTCAAGTGCTTCCACTTTCCTGTAAGTCCCAAAAGGACACTCAGCAGCATAAAAGCTCCAGCTGAGCAGATACCAGATCCATTACTCTAGAATGGACTGGATAACTGATCCGTAACTATAAAATATTTATCTACATTTGGCGTGTGGCTATCAAACATCAAGTTCATTAGGCAGTTTGGTCCAAGGACACAATTCTTGCAAGAATTATTCCACGATTTCACAAGAAGTTGGCGTATGTTTTCAACCACCAGAGCTTATTTAGACTATAATAAATATGTAGAAAAAGAATTGGTTAATTGGCAGATCACTTAATCAAAAATTCTGACATAACTACCTCATTAATTCCTCCCTCCTACCCACATAGAGTAAAAATCACAGGAAAAAATGCTCATACTGTTTTAAACTTCAGCTTTGTTTTGGTTTTTTTTCACCCTGAATACAAAAATGGAAGTAATTTTCTTAGATCAGCAACAGCTTGTCTCTTGAATCCACATTAATAGTCAGTTTTGAAGATCCAATTTGATTAGTTCTCTGAGCAAAAACAAAAAATCAGCAGCTAGTCTCTAAAGAAACTTTCTTCTTTTGGGGAGACAACTTGTCCTTTTTTCCCGAGCCTCTCACAAAAAGGATGCAGTCACTACCAGACACAGGATTCCAGATTGGAATTTTTTTGTGGCTCTGAGTTTGGACTGAGTTATTAGAGTAAGAGACTCACCAAGTCCATCTCCCATATTAGCGAAGCTGAACTTGTTGGAAAAGGACAATTTAGCACCTGGAGGCAGGTGCAAACTGAATTTCTCAATATATGGATAAAGGACAACCCATTTCTATTTATGTCTAAAAACCAAGGAAGGGAAGAAAAAGAATAGCAAGTTACCAAAATACAACTGCTGCAATACGTTATATCAACAAATATTTGCAATCCTAGCCAAATTTATTTGTTAACATGTGAATGTATTTGACACATCAGAATGAAATCACTAAATAATCCTGCCAAAATGTTCTGGAGACAAGATTCCTTCTACAAGAACCTGATGGTAAAGCAGACAGGCCTTTAATTCTGATTTTCATTAATAATGCAAGACCAACCAAACACTGCAACAAGTTACAATCAACCATTCAACCATGACTGAAGAGACAATCAAAATCATCATGGACAATGCAACCTGGGAGAGAGTGGTTTTCAAAACAGGAATTACAGCTTGACATATTTCATCTTTTTGCTGTAGACAGCAGAGGAGAACCAGTCAAAGTACCCCAAGAAACAGCTTGCTAAGTTTCTAAAAATAAACAAATCTTTTCTGCTGTACTCCTAATTCCATGAAGACAAAACTTAATTTTGAATTACTTTAAGCTCCCAAAACCTGAACAAAATTATTTTTCCAGAACTGCAGCACCACTTGCAATATACTCAGAAGACAAATTCTGCTCATTTTCCAGCATTAAAAAGCAGATGTTCTTCCGTGCATTAACAACACTTGATTATAAAACAAATTTATCCTCTGTGCAAAGAGGAGTGAACATAATAGCTCCCTGAAGGCACAGCTTCGAGGTATGAGGGCTATTAGTTCAATTTCTTTTTCAAATGCTGCAGAGAAGGATGACAGAAAGAAAGCTTCCAGTTGTGATTCTCCTAATCCATCTGGTCTATGGATGCCTTCACTCCAGATTTCCCTAATAAACTCCGTTACAGCACAACCCTGTCCTCACAACACACAAACTGCAATCTGTGTGGTCTACTTAGAGAATAGTTCAGGGAAAGCATTTTGGGTTTCCAACGATTATTTTTTTAAAACCTGGGATAACAAGAGAAGGTCATTTCATTTAAAGAACCCACAGGAATCTCATAACATTTCAATTTTTTTTATTTGTGTGTGAAGATAGACATTTGTGTGGGATGTGGAGGAGAAGCTTTGGGTTTATATATTAGTTTATTTGGCCAGAGGACGATTACTGGTTGCCTACCAGTGTTTCTGCTAAATTACTTTGCTAAACTCTCTACAGCATTGATTACTTGTTAAAATATTTAACTTGTGCAATTAATGAAGCAGAAATAACACAGCAAGGTAATCATTCAAGACCAAAAACTATCAAAAGGGAAAGCAAATCTGTGCTTTCCATGAGTGGGAGAACAAGTACCACCAGTACATTTAAATAGCAGAGATACATTTAGGGAAATAAAAATGCCATCAGGCATGTAAGAGGGAGGAAGAAAACCAGGCAGAAGCATAAAGGGCAGAGGAATGAAGAGAATGAAGGGTGATTGAGTAAGAACCCATGCGAAGAGGACCATCTTGGAAAGATCTGATCTAGCTGCTAGGAATTCTTCTGCAAAGCACAGATAGCCTTTACAACAGTCCCTAGCACTTAAAATTCGAAGCATGCTGTGTCACAAAGCCCAAGTCCTACAAATAACTTTATTTTAACCACACCCTACAGGCTATGTTTAGCCCACAAATGTTTCATTGCATTTTTCAACAACCAGTTAATGCCTATACCTCCAACCTTTTTGAATAAAAACATCAGAAATTTACACAATGTGAGAGTGTGTGTAATGAATATTTTCTTTTGTGAAAAATTAGATTCTGAACATTGTCACCTCCCCACCCAGCTCTCCCAAATTTTGCTGCTGCTGTTGTGCAGATCTGCTGCTCCACAGGCATCCCCCATTCCAGGTGCCCACAAGGTTTCCATGGCCTGCTTTCCAGTACAGCCCTATGAACCTGTTTTCAGAGCAACAGATTTGTGATAAGCAGATGGAATGCAAGATGGCCAAGGGGCTGTGAAAAAAGTCTGACATAACTCATCGCTGGTGATGCTGACATCCTTCTGCATGGTCACAGGTTGAACTCACCTGGGTAAACAAACTCAGCTAAATAAGCGCTTGCCTCATGCCCATTTTTTCTGGGATCCATTTCTGGACACAGGTACATGAGTACATGTGATAACCAAGAGACAGGACAGGAGATGCAAGCAGCTCTTTAAAATGGCCTGTGCAAGACATCTGCCAAAACGCTACTCTGATCTGAGGGCTTGGGTAACCATTAGGGATTACATGGGGAGGGATCCCAGAGCCATTCCCTTCTCTTCTGGTCCCACAGCATGTTGTTTCCTCTTCACATGCCTCAGGATAAGCTCTTTCAGCGACAAAAAGCAATATAAATCTTTAACAAAAGTTATGGTTAAGCAGAATGAAGAATTTAATTAATTTCATTGGGTTAAATAGAGAGATTGCACAGGTCCCTCTCCCGTACCACGTTCCTAGTGCCAGTGTGGCTCCCTCCTGTGTACTGGTTCTGATATTTATGAGCCTCATCACTGAGACAACTGGAATTGCAAACCTAGTGCTAAAACTTTTCTCTACTGGAGTAACTCTGTTGCTTTAAAAAGCTGACTCAAGTTCAGTGGAGGGCCCACGGGTGCTGGTGGCAGGAGAAGCAGCACAGGCAGCTGAGGAGAGGAGGGAAGATAGGAAGAAGAACTAAGCCATTATTTTTTGATTAATTTAGGTGCTGTTTCATGCTACAGTTGGGAGAGGGAAAGGAAATAAGATCTATAAAGAGCAAAGTACTGCTGCAGGGTAATTAAGACCTAGGAGTAAACATGGCAAATGGTGCTTGCCACACAACAAACAAATGTGAATCAGAATGTGAATCAGTACTGGAGCAGAGGAGGGAATGTTTTCTCTGCTACTCAGGAAGCACTTCAATTGTTTGGGAAAGGCGTGAGTCATTAGCTCCAGAATGTACAAGTGAGACATCCAAAGCTATAAATACTTGACATACTTCAAGGGCTCTATGGAATGGAAGAATGGAAATCTATACGTACTTTTTCAAAATTACAGAAGCGTAAAGCCATGCATCATTTCACAGATTTTGATTTGTTGTGTTTAGGCTCTTCTGAATTGCATTATCCAAGCATGACAAGCTCTAACCTTGAAAGGCCCTGCTTTCTTGCTTCTCAGCTCTGGGTAGCTAAAGAGCTCTTTGGGATAAAAGATGAGAGGTGCACAGGAACTGACTGAACGCTATTTTAATGCAGCACTTTTCTATGTCTCAATTGGAGGCTGATCACAGTCATTTAGCAAAATTACCTTTCTGATGGCAACCAAGAATCTCATGGCAACAGTCACATGCCATAAAAACAATCCTCCTCCTCCTCTTTGATTTCGCATCTGCTTGCAGGAACTCGGCATGAAGGCAGCAAGGAAGTTTTACTGCCATCTTGCAACATTGACTTTTATGGATTCTTTAGGCTATAACACACTGAAGCTCCTCTTAATCCAACTCCTAACATAATTTATTACTTCTAGACACAGGTAAAAAGGCTGGTTGGACTTCAGTGGGGTTTTCATTCCCAGGTCAAACCCAGCATAGTGGGATTATCAAACCATGGTGAAGGGCTTGGCTCCTGAGCTAGACTGAGCCAGTCTGGCAGCCTAATGGCAAATATTAGTGTAATAATCCAAGTATAGATACTATTCCTTCAGATATGCAGCTTTAACATTTTTCCCTATTAACATCATCAAGTTGAGATGGTATTAAACACCTACACAATCCCTCTAGAGAAAAATATGTTTTGTTCTCCATGATGTGTTCTTCAAAATGATTCTTGCACTGCCTTTTACATTGCGTATCAGAGATTCCAAGGAATACTGAAGGACTGTACATGATCACACTACAGGCACCTTCCAGAAGGGAGTCATGAAACACCCCAAGAGTCCTGGCTAACCCAAGTTCAGGGAGTAAATGCATTACTCTGTGACTGACAAACTCCTGGGAAAACAGATTGCACAACAGGAAGAGGGTAAAGCAAAGCTTAAGAGCTTGGACACACATAAGAGTCATTCATTTACCCCTGACCCCAAATCTCAGAACAGAAACAAGAGAAACACAAGAAAGAATGCTTGGCTTTATGTAGGCACATGGAAAGTATGATTTTGCAGTATCATAAATGTTAAATTACACTGTTATGTAACTAGTGATAACCCTTCTTAATTCAAATTACTTCAAAAAATCCCATTTAAAAACCCTCGTTAGAACTATACTTCTATTTTCCTTAATTTAATAAAAGATTATGAAAAAATATTTTTATGAAGAACTTATTTTCTCTCAAACACTTCTAAGTTATTTTGTCCTCAAGAGAGATTGATCAGGTATTCTTACATGCCAACTAATCTGCTAAAACTTTTGATGAAGAGCTTTCAGAATGTAGAAGTCTGACTGCCCAGGCTATGGCTGCATTTGAAGTGTTGTAGTCTGCTTTTAACTGGTGCTACATCACACCCAACTTCCTTAGGATTGGGAAACCAGAGTAGTGTGAGGTGATATCCCATCTCTTCTTAGCAAGTTCTAAGTTTTATTAAATTCTCTCAGTGCAGGCTTTCGGTTCTTGAACACTTGGTATTACAGTCTTTTCACAAAATGAGCAACTTTCTATACATTCAATAAAAACCTACAAGTCTGAAACAAATATCCCCACTTACTGCTTCAGAGCAAGTAAATCCAGAGACAGGAGCTCATCATGAAAGGTACTGCATGCCAGAGCTGCCCAGACTGCAATGTGATAACACAGAGTCTCACAAGTACAGCTGCATTATTCTGTTGATGTATTTGTGCAGTCACCAGGGCAATGCTGACAATTTATGTAATAAGAGACATCTAAAGAAAAATTAATTACCTTGTACTGTGGCACTGGTGCATCTCCTCTCCTCTGTCATCCCAGGAAACTGCTCCTGCACTGAGACCTGCCACAGTTACCTGTGTCTGAGGGACACTGCGGCTTAAAGAGCTGCTGCTCTCAAGTCATGAGCTGTGTTTGCAGCACAGCTCATACACTGGTTCTGTAACATGGCAGCAATAAGAAAAACATGAGTTTGTCTCACTTTCAAGAAGTCTAAAGTAGCAGGAGGGCTTTTCAGCCTGGAATCACAAATCACTTAGCACTCTGCAATTGAAGAAGGATCTCGGGGATGCAGGTTTTCCACAGCAGGGCCCCATCAGGCTGCAGAGCCAGCCAGCAATCTGCCCCAATTTCCCTGAATACGCATCCGTGGACTAAAATGCACAGATGGAAAAGGCTAAACATGCAAAGAAAGAGACACACGTGTACAAACACATCTAAGTTTTTCAGAGAAATCTCTCCTGAAAGTGTCGTTCAAATGAAAGTATCATACTAAAGTGATTCTTTCCAAAGGACTGCAGGAACATAGCCCAGAGGTTCCTTCTCAGCAGACGGTCACTCACAGCCAGCTGATGCTCCTTCAGCCTAACAACTTCTGCCTTAAGGAGGAGGGTTGACAGATTTTACCACTGCATATAAATATTCTTTTCTCACATAAGCAGGCATCTAAAGAATGGAAAAAACCCACCTCATTTGTGAGTGGGCTGAAGGTACCAGTCAAAAAGTAAAAACTTGCTCTTTTCAGATGGAGTGATTTGCCAAGCTGCTGTCTCTCAGCAAGGATATAGAGAATGCCTGTGCAAGCTCACCGCAGTGCAAAGGAAAACAACTTAGATTTAAAATGTTTAAATCCCTAAGTAAACAAATCTGCCTCACTGTACTGAAATCAAGAGGTATTGCAGTTCTGTCCTGCACCGTGGAGACAGGGACAGTAACCTTTAGCTGAGGGATGACTGACAAGTGAGGGACAATGTCCCCTTCATGGATTCCAAACTGACCTAGAAAGAATTTATCAGTCTGCAACAGAGTGCTGAACAGAACTGCAGGAACATGGCTGGCAGGTCTAAGGACTTAAATTTCTGAATAAAAAATAAAATTATGTACAAAATATTCTAAAAAAATCTTTGTTAACCAATTTTTTTTTTTTTGTAAGTACATAGCCTCATTTTCAGAAAGAGTAGTGGCAATGAGACATACACAGTGGTCAGCAGAACTCCTCCACATGAAATATTTTGGGAACATATCAGTGTTCCAGGCTCTCAGCTCTGCCCCATTCCATTTTCTCTTTGATGTCAGTAAGTTATTCATCTTATTAGTTCAAGCTCTATCTTTTGATCAAGCTTTTGTAATACATAATTTGGAAATTAGTTTCTTAGAGGGACAAGAGCTGTCAAATCAGATCGACCCCAACAAAGCAGTAACAGCTTAGGACAAGTCAGAGCCAAAGTTGGAATTTCAGAGCATACATGCAAGCTATTATTTTCTAAAAACCTGTTGACATTACAAGGGAAGAAAAGAGAGAAAAGATTCTATCTCCTGAGCCCTTGATCAAATTACTTCATAATTCACCCACTAACCCTATCCCCTGGTTCGCATAACAGACAACAATCTGAGACAGAACAAGCCTGTGGATTTTAGAGCATTAAGGGAGAAAAGGGAACAAACTACAGTCCTGCAACTAAAACTCTAGAGGATGTAGAAGCACTCAGAGGTATTCTACGTAGCACAATGCAGATATAAAATATGGGGTCAACTTGAAACTAGCCACAGTCCATATGCATGATATAAAAACTAGGAGCCCAGAACTATACAGTGTCTGCAGTTTCCTATGGTTTCTTTCAGCAAACTTTTTTCAAAGTAATTTTCAAAGATATTAGATTCCAGTATTTTGAAGATGGTATCTACTAGTTCTTAATTTATCCTAGCCTCTTATCTTTGAAGCAATTCAGTTTCTGTCTCAGTGCCTAATTTCCATTTTACACATCCCATAATTGTGTTTGTCCTTTTGTCCTTTAAAGTTGACTTCTAAAGATTTCCATCATTAACACATCTACAAGGAACAAACAACTCGCTCTCTGTGTTCTTTGGCTGAGATCTAATTATTAAAGTTATAATTATTTCTCCTTACAGATTTTAATAAGTTGGAACATGCTTATAATTGCTCTTCTACTGAAAGTTGTGGGCTTGGACACTTCTTTCTTTAGGAAGGGATGTGTGCTTTGCAGAGGTTTCAGATCTTTAACCTGTAAACTAACTTGTTGCATGAGTTATTGTTCACTTTGCCTTTTACCAAGTCTTGGTTATTTTCAATCGTATTTAGTTTCCCTCTGCATATTTAGAGGAACTACACCGCTCAGCTCAGAAATTTTATGTAGTGTTTCTAGAATTCCTTACTAAGATTTTTAAACATTTTACCTTCTCTCTTTTCTTCAACATCTATTTTCTTAATGGGTAAAGCATGAACTTCATCCTCCTAGGATACGGACATGCCAACATTTTTTAACATGTAAACCCAAGAGCTGGCAAGCTGTCTCCAAGATTAAAAAAAAACATGAAAAATAACTCACAACATTGAGCTATGCTTATTTCATGAGACTCTTTTCTATATAGGAAAGTATAAATAGTGTCCACAGCTGTGCAATTTATCCTCAGCCATTAAATGTCTTCACAGTCTTACAATTCCTAAAAGTGTCTGCTCTGCCTACAAATGAGCTGCATTAATATAAACAGCATGTGAATGTCCAGAGAGCCTATAAAACAAAAGCCCTAGGAACAGACCTTCACTAAAAAGTCCCACTCTCAGATTTAAAAAATAAGAGCTTGTAACTATTTAACTATTAGTTGATCAATTTGCCAAGAACCCTTTCCAATGTTTTGATCCCACAATCTTGAATCCCTGGTTTAGATACCTGGAGGGAAAACAAGAGCTTGTTTGGAAAGTCTGGAGCCAGCCTGCACTGTGCCCAAGTGCTGGGGTACCAGGCATCCTGCTCAAAGTACCAGAACTGCCTGGTTTCACCAAAATCCTGCACCCTCCAGACACAGAGGATAAAATAACCTGCAAGGACTGACACATTCAAACAAGGGATCACTAACAGGTATGCACAGGAAACACAAGTAAATGTGGGCTCATTGGCTCAGGCCCTAAATAAACACTCATGGTATGGATATATACTGTTATAAATCCAGCACTGTTCACTTAGAGCCCTTTGCAGAGGAATAAGTGAGACTAAAATAAGCTGTACACTGTATCTTATCTCCATTTTAAGAATGAACAAGTTTCTTAACCTCTTTGTCTCAGTTTCCAAGGCTACAAGTGAGGCATGACAAAGGCAGGAAGAAAACCCAGATATTTTTTGGCTCTCGGTTTTTTCTTTTTCTTTTTTTATTGCTGTTCAGTCATCTTCTCTTCCTAAACTCCGGGGTTTAGTTATTTTAGCATAGATATTATTCTATGTTCAGCCTGTTTTCTTGGTGATTCTAATCAGTTTCTCTATGCAAATCTGGCCAATTGTTTGGTGATTAAATTCGATCACTTCTTGCTTATATGCACATAGAAATAATCAAGGAAACAATACCCCGACCCCGCACCAGCAGAGGAAAAGACACATTCCTACAAAATAAAGTTAAACCAAGCTATTTTTAAAGGTATGCAAATGAGACGTGAGAGAAGACAGGAAACCACATTTAAAGTGTAAATCAAATCCATTGTTTTGTAAAATTTCTGGAAAAGCTTTGAAAAACGGCTTTTTCTACTTTTCTCTCGAAGAATTTCTTTGTTCGCTACAAAAGGAAAAACAAAGCAACAGGAAAATGAAGTGATGTTCCTCCGTCAGAGAAGTAAGGAAGTCTCCTCCCCCTTCCAAAGGGGATCACAGTTTGCCAGCTTTGGCAGCCACTGCAGTATTTAAAAGAGAAATGAATCCCAAAATGTGATTTGGCAAAGACCCGCTGCAATATTCAGTAAGTCTGTTTTCCCTCTTTTCCACTTCCTTTCTACCATTCTAATAATATCGAGAGATGCTTGCAGGCACCTCGGGGATGAAAGGCTCCCGTGGCTGACACCCAAAGAGCCCCATGAACTTTAACACACATGGAATACACGGATCAGACAGACCAGCTTTGTACCGAGAGGGCTCCTTGTATGGCCACGGCCCCGAGCACTGGGACACTTCCAACAGCTGCTCTTGTTCTTACACACAGCTTGAGCTTGGTGGGAGGCACCCTGTGTCTCCCCAGACCTGAAAGCATCGCTTCCTCTGGCACTGGCAAAAGCCAGCAACACCACATTTTGCAGCAGGTTCCAGCAATTTTTCAGCGTACAGACAGAGCTATGATTTTTGTAACACTTTTGTTTTCCCCTACACTGAGGTGTATGCTACAAGCAGAACACACAGTATTTTAGATATGCTGTGTTGAAAGAAAGAATAAAGAAAATACAAGTGCAAAAGATGAGAGATGAATTGAAGATGTGAACCCTTCAGAGGGATATCCGAATCCACTGTCAGAGTGAAGAATGCTAGCTGGAGTCAGTACGCAATGACCTTCACTCAAAACAATTGCTTTGGAAAGAAAAAAACTTAAAATGAAACACCACTTAGGACAATAAGCCAGTTGCCACAGATGCTTGAAGCAACAACAGAAAGCATGTTTGATTTACAGAGGTACCGAGCTCGAGGTGAAGAAACCATGACAGTTCAGCTTTAAAGAACTGTCTTCAACAAGAGGAGCAGATTGTGTGGCATCTGTAACCACTGCTTCACTGGGCTTTAAAACTACCAACTTCTCTCTGACTAGGAAGTGTTGCATATACATTAATGCATCTTATTTATTCACAGAATACAAGTTATTAAGTATCTGAACCCACAAAATGTTAGCTTTCACCCAGCCAGCTGACTCATTCATACCTTAGTTTCAATTTGAACGGCGGGTAAAATGTCTCCAATGTATTTATGCAATAGCAACACATTACCAAAGTAATTCTGCTCAGGATCTTGTGACATACCTCCAGAAAATGACAGGACCAAAACTCTAATTCCAAAGGTAAAGAAACTTTCCAAGCATCACCGTTTTGTCTTCTGTATGTTTTAAGCTTTAGAATTTTTATAATCACTTCCCAAAGCCTGAGTAATTTCCACTTTGCCATCAATGAAACTGTTCAAAGGCAGCAGCAGGAAGACTCAAAGATTGATTTCACAGATCATTGGTCCAGGCAGTGTTTGTAAACTGCTGACCCCAACCATGGAGAATTGCCAGCACCTTGCAGATCGAAGGGAGACTTCCAGTTTAAAACTGATTTGAAACCTGAGGTTAGCCTGTCAGTTTTTCCTAAAAAAATTTTTAAAGGAGTTCATTCTAAATGAGTCATATTAGCCCAGACAAGCAAATCAGCACATTGTTCAGATTTCCCCTCCCTAAAATGCATCATGTCCTCCGTACAATGCTACTGCACAAATAACTCAGGACTTGCCAAAAGCTACCACCAAGCTTTAATTACAGCAGTCCTATTTTGTATATTGTCGAATCAAACAAGAACTAAATCAGCCTGCTAAAAACCAGCTAGTACTTCAAAATCTCCAATGAAAGTTAAGAAGTAAATCTCTGCAATAAAGCATTAGCCAGCTCAGAAAGAGCCTTATTTTCCTGCTTCAAGATAAGACTGTGGTACACACATGAAAACTGCTGTGCAAAAGAAAGGACAGAAAGCACCAGTTAATTGCAACAGATTATTTTAATGTCGATCATTGCTACTAAATGTTTCAGACAACTTAACAGTATTTCCACTTCGTCTTTTTGGCTGCTCTTTCCAATTGATTCAGCTCCACAAGTGACAATGTTTGCATTGTCAAAGTTTTTGTCACTGTCAGCATTTTGTTGAGAACAATATGCCCCATTTCAGATTTCAGTATATTTTACAGAAGAGTTAAAAAAATTGAAGGTGCACGTCATTCTGCAAATCATTCTATCTTATTAAGCTTTTGTCATGGCCTGACAATAGCAAAAGACTTGAATGCATTTTACCGTATTGCAAGCAGACTACTTTCTCTCTTGTCAAAAATGATGGAAAATGTGATCCTGAGGTCAACAAGGAAAACAGTAAAAATGAGGCTTCCTTACTTACAAGTATTTATTCAGTCTCTGACTTGGAGTTTAAAGGCAAGATCTTCCATGCTCTAAAAATAGCAGAAATCCATTTTAATCCAAAATTTCAATTTTTAGATAGAAGAGCACCTAGATTAAATAATCTGAAAATTGAGCAACAAGCCAAGCATCATCCCAGTTCCCAAGTTTTTCCCATTGCTAGACAACACAGAAATTAATTCCAAAGATGACTCCCAAATCACGTACCAAGTATTCAGCCATAAGCAAAGCAAATACTCATCATCATGTTGGACTGCAAGCTTCTGATATGCAAAGCAGCTCTTGCAGCTCCCAGAGAGAAATATTTAACAGGCAAAATGTTTGCTTGCTCTGAACTGACTGTAACACATGACCTGGCATGTGCTTTGACAGCAAGTTATTCAAGAAAGATGAAAATACAACAGTTAAAAAAAAAGAAAATACAGCAGTGCCAGGATAAAACTTTGGAAATATAGTTTGTAATGTAAAGCCATAAATCTTTAACATTTGAACTAAAGACTGAAGCTTTTAGAAGCAGCAGCCTCACTGCTGAGGTTAGAAGACATTCCTATACTCTATTATGGCAACTAAATAAATATTTACCGTGGCTCTTTTCAAAAGGCTGGGTTAGCAAAGTTAGTAAGACCATGAGAGTGTTCTGGGTTGTCTTTTAAACACTAGAATAATTGACTTCAGGCAACTCAAGCTTTTAGTTCTCTTATTTGTAAAATCAGTAAATGATGGAGTTCTGAGCTTTGATAAGAGTTGACTTAAAAAGCCATTTCACTCTGCTGCCTCTCTGCTTCCAACACACAGGCAGCTGGGATGTGCATTAAAAGTCTCCTCAACCAGCACTTTAAAGGAAAAAATACTTTAGCAAACCAAAGTCCCAGCAAATTTCTGGAAACATGAGCAATTCAGTCACACTCTCCAGACAGTAAAATGTTTTTAAATCACCCCTACCTTCTACTGTACTACTCTGAAGATAAAAACGGCTCTTCCCAAAACATGAATACAGCAGAAGATTCAACACTACCTCCTAAGCCAGCATTAATAGTCACTTCAAACAAATATATATATAAGACATACAAATCCATATGCAGAAAAATCTGAGCAAACACACACACCATTCTCAGGATGAAAACAAAAAATGTCTTCTCTTTGAATGAAAGTTTGTACAACATATTTTTCCCCAATAACACCAAGAAGTTGATTTTGAGATATTAATATTTTTAAGCTGTAGATTTCAGAGCAACATAGTGTAGAATGATCACATTTGGCTAAATCTTCATGGCCAAAGCTGTTACAGAGAGCCCACTTGAACTACTGACAGAAATTTTAATAGTTTAATTTCCACAAATACTAAAATGGACCAGTCAATAACTGTTTCCTATGAAACTATAAACTTATTTATACAAAAGATATGAAATCACAGAAGGTGGTGCATGGAATACCAGAACTGACTGGTCTGCAGAGCCAAACAACAAAATAAGCCACAGCACCTAAAACTGTTTTTTTCAATTCAGGCACTTCTTTTTTCTCCACCCAAGACATATTCTAAGTGACTGCCTTTTTGTCAGATTCCAAAGCAGGTCCTTCAGCCCCGAGTTTGCTTTGTCCACCAGCCTTTAATTATGAGGTGAAAGAAGAAACAAAGCAGAGAAAATGAGTAATTTGAATACAAGTTCCAAAACCTAATAGCTTCCACAGTTTGTGCCAATATTTCTTCAGAAAGTCATAATTTTATACAGAGCAAATGCTAATGAATTTGAATGCTATAAGTATTAAATAAAATATTTTCTACTCAAAACACTGTAGAGTTAAGGCTCCCAAACAACCTGCGGGGATTAGAAGTGTTATAGAGCTAGAATAAAGGAAAATATATCAATTTTTACATGGCTACAAGCAGCAAATACTTTGTCTGCAAAATAAAAACTTGTTGTCATGTTCAGAACTAAAAAAACCCTTAAATATTATGTAATAAAAAGCACAAAGCTCAAGAGAATTGCTCATCTGAAAAATATGAAAAAAAGCCTTTCAAAACAATGTATTTATTCCAACACATCTTAGAGAGGCAGAAGAGACCACGTTCCCTCTACCTGTGTATTGTGTACAGCTTTTCCAAAAGGAAATGTTTATCCCAGGTCCCAGCACACACTGTGAAGCAGTGCAGACACAGTAGGGTCACACCAATTAGCAAAGCAGCATTCAGAAAGAGAGTTGTCTTCATCAGGAGATGCCTTCACTTTCCTCTCTCACAGTAAAAATAAAGAAGGCGGACTTGTATTTCAATAATTTTTCCTTGTCTAAAGGCCAGATTGCTGATTTTTCAGGTGCAGCACAATGAACTTCAAGATTGACATCTCTTTTGTTCTCTGTATTTTCTGTTCCTAAATGCTGCTGTCATGTGCACCCAAAGACCATGGAAGTGAGGAGCTCATGTGGTTTATAGTGTTCCTAATCAGCCTGAGGAAGGCACCTCAGGAAGGTATGATTGTCCCTTCTCCTATTTTTTAAGCTCTCAGAACACAACCTGACTCTAGTCCATCTCTCAAATTAATGAGAAGTGCCTTTTGTGTGGTGTGACATCTCTCCTTTCTAAGCTCTATCACAGACTCGCTGCCAAGAAAACAACAAGAATGTTCAAGAAAAACTTATAGGTGCCAGCTGATGACTGCAGGTGCACCTCTGAGACAGCAAATCCCCTCTCACTGGCCCCAGGAAGGATCCAGGAGCTGCCCAGGCTTTGAGCTGTCCTCTGGCTGTCATTTTTCAGAACTTTGTAGCAGGTTATGCAGCTGGGGCAGATATTTTACCCTGCCTCATCCAATGAACATTTGTACATCTGATACACATTTACCTTGCTTGCAGAACAATTAATCCAAGAAGCCATGGAAAAACAGTGATGGAAAAGAAAACTTGACCCATGTGGCAAAGTCAATTTAATATAAGGAGCTGAAATCTATGGATTTTAAAATACCCTGAGTTACAGACATTTGTAAACTGGCAGATGAAAGCAGAAAAAAAAAATTACAAAAAACCTCCAGCTCTTGCCTTACATTCACAATAGGAAAGAAACTAAGTTTTAAAATTATAACTGTTCCCATTTAATTTGAAACACCAGCTTGAATGGACAATCATCTCACTCATTATCAGGAAGAGAAACCCAAGAAGCCATATCCATCTGCTGTGGAGAGACAGAGGATGGGACTGTGCTCCTCTACAGTGTCTACACTAATGACAAGCTATCATTTTTGGAAAAGCAGAGCCTTGGTTGAGAAACTGATTTTCAATTATTTCATTTGTTCAGTAATTTTTTATCTACAGTTCAGGTATTTGCATCCAGCACAATAACTGCAGCTATGGACTGAGTACTGGCTGCTTATTTTTCCAATATTTTCAAACTTCTATTGTGATTACTTGATTGAAAATGTACACCAATTCTTTTAGACAGCAGAACACAAAAAAAATTCAATGTGTTACCCATGCAATACAATTTAGTGACTATTGACTGAACTTATAACACCCTCAGTACGCTGTGCTTGCTAGTGAAGAGAATATTCATTATATGGGTTCGTATTTCCTCCTGAGTTCTACAGATCTCATTTTGTTTGGGTGTTTAAATACTTTTTAATGAAAGCACCCCAAGATAGCTTTCTATGTAGACAGACCAATATTTAATATGCAAAGAACTGAAGAAACTGAACTCCAGGGGGAAAACCCAATTATGTAACATTTGATACATTAAATCTAATTATCTAATTCCCACTTATTTAAATGCTGTTTCTTTGATATATCACCTGTTTACTGTTATTTCTCCTAAGAATTATTAGAGTATGCATGAACCTTCCAGCTGCCCCAGCAGTTGGACAGGAATAGTTTAGAAAATTCCACCATTATTCCACAGCATTTCCATTATCCCCTCTGGGGGGACTGAGCAGAACTCCCTGATAACCTGTACTGGACTGGTTATCTTTTCCACCATGTTTCTGTACAACACTGTTTCTCACTCTGCAAATTTGGCTTCAAAATGTCTGTCCGTTGCTATCTCCATCGTTCAGGAATAGCACTGTTGATTTATACTGATAAACAAAGATAATGTACAACCATAAGCAATGAAGTCAATTTGCAAAGGACACAGTAGGAAAAAGGCCTGCAATGTTATCACTATCATGTACTACAGAGAAAAATTACAACCTCGTGGAAAAAAAAAGGATGAGGGGTGAGAACTGGGCATCTTTTTTTATGCACCACTTCTTGCTGTTTAGAACATTATGCAATCCAGTATGATCTGCAATTGTGTATGTAAAGAATGTATTTAGTGAATCCCATTGTGATGCTGATGGCAATACCCATCAGAAGGGAACCTGATTCAGCTTCTCTCTCTGAAGGCAACCATCAAACACTTCCCACACTCCAACAAGCACAGCAACAGAATTATGCAGAGCATGGGAGAACTCACCATGACTAAAGTTCCAGTGAGGTTGAAGAATTTTCACCTAAACCACTCTGCATTCTCTACTTAATGCTGTCACAGGAGGGTTTTCATGGCAACTGTTACTAACAGTGTCTCTCCATCAGCTGCTAAAAACAGATACTTTATGTACCGGAGTGCAACACTCCTCCTGATGTACCAGTTACTGAACAATTCGACTAAAAGAACCGTCTTTGGAAGAGATTTGCTGCTGCTCAGAGAAGATAAGTGGGCTAACTTGTAAGGAACCATGACCCAGCACCCTGCCTGCCAGCAGGTTAATGGAGCAAGATGCCAATTAGGATATGGCAGCTGGAACCGCCAGAATCTTGGAGGAAATGAAATACAGGGGAAGCTCTGAGCTCTGCTTCTACTGACATTTTCTCCCACAGGGATGCTGCCTCTGCTGCACATGAAATACTTACCAGGCAAAATTCAGAGGAACAGGAGCCTCAGTGAGCTTTGCCCTAACATGCCTTTGTTTTCTGCACTTCCCAAGCAATCTTCTTTAGCCAAAAATACTGTCCTTCAAATCTGAATCTGTCTCACTTCAAGGCCTGCAATAGCACTTTCAAATTTTTGTTGTTACAATTGAAAGGTATGTTATTGACAGCTTCATTAGCAGCAGAGCAGATTTGATCATTCTTGCTAATAATCTGATATTCCAAATTAAACAACAACAAAAAAACCCCACAATATGAAAATACAATGTTACATATATAAAGCTCTAAAATAGTAGGCATTTCTGCGTTGGATGTGTGTTTAACACCAAGTTCAGTGAATTCTTCCACTGAATACAACATACCACAAGCTGTTGCACAATCACAGCATGTGTAAATGATCACACCGGCAGCTTTCATGTGCCCCACACTCTCTACATCTTTACCAGGAGCTGTCTCCCTGCTTCTAAAAACTGAGAATGTCTACAGTTTACGGAACAAAAGTCATTAAACAAACAAACATTAAATCCAAAGATCATTCCAAATGGCAGGAGTCACACTCCTTAACCGTATAGTTACAGACTTAAAAGTCTCAGACTGGGGAATATTGTGCAACCTGTTTTTAAGGAAAACTACCCAATCTAGATGAGGAAGGCCCAGAAGAACAATTAGCAACGTTTAAAGCAAATGGAAAAACAATTACACAGCATGACTTACTCCCCCGTGGAAAACTCCTGGACTAATATTTATTCTCTCTGAACTCGTATATATTTGCATTAAACTTCAAACTTTAGTAAAGCAATATTGATGTAATTCTGAGCCTCTGCAGAGGAAATCAGTGATTTTAACACAATGCCAAATAGGCTAAAAGGGCACTCTGCAGAAGGCTATTTGGGGCTAAAACAAGGCAGAGAGAAAGGCAGAACGGAGAGGAAGAAAAAGGCATAAAAAGACTTAACAGCTACCCAAGGACAGCTTAAGCTCCAGAGGCACTGAAATTTGAAGTGTCTCTATTACCTTCACATACACATGCTTCTGAATTTCCTGGCCAATTTGGGGAGAAGATTACATACTTTTTAAACTGTTCCTCCTTCTTCTTGCTGCACCACAAAAGCCCCCAGAATGGACACCAACAAGTATAAAAGCAGAACAACGATACTCGCTAAGAGGAAATTTGGCAACTGAGACAACAATAAGAGCATCTGTGACATGTACAGAGACCTATGCTAAGAGGGAATATACATGAAGTCAGTGAGGAAGGATGTCCATATTTGTTCATGTTTACAGTGTAAGATTTAAATGTCTTTAAAATGTGTTTGAAGGCTTTTCTGACAGTAAGACCCTCGGAGCTGTAAGACTGGATATAAATATATACATGGAGAACTTATCTCTCCTGTATTTCATGCTGTCTTCCTCCTCTGGGGAGCCTTGTAGAGAGGCCTGTGTAAATACAGGCATGCATCCAAAAGGGAACATTTTAGGATTGAGATCAGTTTTACAAAAACATGGAAGGTCAAACTGTGAACACTAAACAGCTTCCTACAGAACCTTTAGCCAACAATACAATAACCCAAATCTGCCTGAACACCAATAATGTTGCATTGGCAAATTCTGTGCTAGTAGCAGTGTTTTCTGAAATAGCACTAACTTTATCAAGTCAGTGATCTTACTTTTTAGCACTACACTTAACTGGCATCTCAGACAAGATGTTACTAAAACAAGTCTTGCTAGAAGCCTACAATGTTTAGCCTGGCATGATTTTTATCCATTTGTTTACTGAGATTTCAAAAACTTTGCTAAAAATGTCTCCTGTAGTCAACAGTGAACTGCAGTCAACTGCATTAAGACAGTTGAGCATTTTTTAGCATTTATATTTAAGCACATATAAGGCTTTTAAACTGAAATATTATTCTTAAGGAAAATGTGGGATAAAGTCCATTTACAGACTTTATATTATATTTTTTGCACTTCATCTAGATAAAATACTTTCCCCCCCCCGCACTTCCCCAGACTCAAAGATTTAAAAAAAAAAGGAAATCCATTACAGATTGATTACAAAACACTTCTCTGAGTGGTATGGCTTAAAACTGAGTTTGTCCTCATTCTGCACAGCAATACATCCCGCAACACAATTACCAGGAGGAGATAAATGATGAATGAGGATCCCAGGGGTTCTGGAATCCTGTTGTTCTTGTTGTCATCTGAACAGACAAACTCAAAAACATTTATGGTAAAACCATTTTGTCACTTGGTGAGTTAACATGGTAACTTTTGTAATAGCTGAATGCGTCCCAAAAGAAAGTCAATTCAAAGAAGGTGACCTCAGAGTTACACCCATTGTGTAGTTTTCCTCTATCCACATTTTGCACTATCAGGCAATCTCAAATCAACTCAGTCCACTTAAAGAGATATGGGAAAAGAAATTGCTTGAATCACTCAGCTACTTATCTATCTCAGGCAAAAGGAAAACTGAAAATTTCTTACAAGTTGATAATTTCTGCTTTTGATTTGGAAAACACAGAGCCCACAGCATTAAACCACAATTTATGGAACTTGCGGCTCAAATATTGGACAACTAGTTAGAACTGTTACCAAGTAAAAACAAGTCATTTATCCTTGTCACTGATGTCATAGAAATTCTAAAGCTGTCACATTCTCCTCAGTGTACAATGCTGACTTGCTCCACTTTACCCTGATTTAAAACAGTGAAAGTCAACTAGCAACTCTCACTCCAGTTTGCAGCCTGTATTTTTCCACTCTAGATTTAAAACTGTATGGTAATGGAAATTCTGCATTATTGTGCTGATCCATATGAAACAATGGAAGTATTTCAGCCTTAGGCCAATACAAATCCCAGTGCAATTCCTGGTCCTCACACAGCGGCTGTGTGTGGGAGCACAGGAAGGTGGGAAGACTGGGAATGCCAAGTAAGGCTCTGCAGACAAGGATCCTGCACCAGCCTGTCACAAGTAATACATTCACAAAACGTGCTCCATCCACCCGTCCAGGTATCAGCATGGAGAATCCAAAGCCTTTTCCCCTGGGTCTGGGGCTACACATCTCCAAAAGCCATGGTACTTTACATACATGGAGAGGGGAATTTCCCTCACTGGTGATTTTTGGCTGCCACTAACAGCCAGTAAACTCTACATATGGCTGCAAATAACTTGACACTTTCTCTCCCAACTTTGCTTCAACTAGGAAACCAAAACATGTTCTACAGATTATTATTTTTGTACTCAAAGTAGGTTAAAAATATCTGGAGGTGTTAATAGCAGAAAAATAAGAAAGTTATATTTTTGTTTTCCCTGTCAGCTGTTTTCTTTGCAATCTCCTTTCACACCCCAGGTATTCCACAACCTTCTCAGTGCTTTCCACCACGGCAGCACCATGTCCCAGTCACAGCCGAGGCATTTGCATTTCAATGCCCTGCCCGTACCCGAATGTCAGCTCTGACACACCGACTGCACGGAGGGAGCAGCTCGGCAGGATTCCTGGGCAGGATTCCTCGGCAGCTGCAGCAGCACTGCAAGCACAAGTGTGGAGCTGGCAGGAGACAGCCCTCACCTCGGAGCCCTACCTGGCAATCCCAGAGGGGACCTTTGGGGCTCTCTGTTCAGGGGCTGGGCGAGACATATTAAAAAAAAAAAAAAAAGACAGGACTATTAACACCGCCTGAAACCCAATCTCATCAGAAAGCAATCAGAACAAGTGAAGCAGTGACAAGGAGGAAAGCTGCAGATCCCTTCAGAGAAAAGGGCAAAGAAAAGATGGGCCAGTAGCCGGGATGGGATAGTGTGATCCTACACCGGGATGGGGGGAGCTGGAGGGAAAAGGGAGCCTAAGAGCAAAGACTAAACAGGAAAAGGGAAAAGGAAAGGAGACACACAGGAGTGTAAATTCAGAAACAAGGTAGAGAAAACATGTTATAAGTTGTTAACTTAGAGCAAGCTTTTCACATACATATTTTTCCTAGCACAATACAGAAGGTTAACAGTAACTGTCAATGTCTATGACCCTTATCAATAGATTACAATAGTGATCATAATATTTTACTATCCTGATTAGGAAAAAAAATATTAATCAACATTCAGGAGTAATTTAGCCAAATAGCATCCCACTCTTTATTTTTCTTTAAATGACTGATTCCAACCAATTCCTTTACTTGGATAGTAAACAGGAAAGAACACAAATTAGTAAACATGTCTGGAAATGGATTTTCTAAAGAGCTGAAAAGTCAGAAACACAAGTCACCCAAGAATTTTAAATTATATTTTGTCTCTTTGCTCTTTCTTTCATTGAAACAACCATAAGACTTGGAGATACGTAGGAAATGCTGTTCCTTCAAACTGACTGTATGCTCTAAAGCAGAAGGAAATGCAAACATTGCATCCATTATGAACTGCAGCTGGGTGAAAGTGCCTACCTGCAGCCAGGCCAGACAGCAAAGTCTGTTGGCTCTTTTTCTGCAGCTGGTATCTCCTGCCCAGACTCAGGAATCACACCCCACCTGCCAGTGCTGTTCAGGTGAGGAAGGTGTAATTGAGCCAAAGAGATCCGTCCAGAAAGGTAATTTAGGAAGTCTGTGAATTAAGTTATCTACATGGGATATCCTAGCAATAAGGTAAAGCCATCAAGAAATGAATACATAACATTAATCATGGAAAGTTACTCATGGAAAAACTGGTAATTCCTTCTTGCATAGTTCTGTATTTTAGAGAATAAAACAAAGTTTTCCTGAAAACACACTGAGCAGTAACTCTGCCAGGAAGATGCTTCATCTGGATAAAACATTTTAGCTACTTTACAGACACAACCTTTGAAGCCAGTATGAAACTAGATAAAGAGCTCTAGTCCAAACAACCAAATAAAATCTCCACAAATATTTGTCGCTCTTGCTAGATCCCTTGATTCAGACTGTCTAGAGGAGGTTTTAAGTCAAACAAAAGTCACACACAAGGAAGTACATCCAGTTTGTCACAAAAGTAGCTGTTCAGCCAGCAATTTTAAACAAGTCAAAGTAAACTTTCTAACAATAGAACCCAATTATTGGAATTCCATAAGGTCTGGGTTCCTAAAACAACTGCGTGTTCAATCCTTCATGCCCATGTATCTCTGTGTGTTATTTTTTTCTGTAAATATCCGGGAATGAAGTGTTTTAGCAGACATTAGACCGCCTTTAAGCCACAGCGAGTAAGAGGGAAAGTTTGGAGGCACTTACGAAGCAATTAAAGAAGAATGAGCTCTACAAAAATAAACGGCAAAAACCTAAAGCAAACAGAAATTATATTCTCTGAGAAGGAACCCCTATTAAATTCGAGGTCAGAGATCCACCAGACGTGGTTCCTCCTCGCCCCTCGCTCACTTCGGAGCAGCCTGGCCATTCTGCATCAGGTATCAGCTGTTCCACAAGTAACAGACCACTGCAAAGCATTCACATCCTTTCACTTGCTGTCCCAGCGCAAATCCCAGCTTTCTTAGCCCAGCCTCAACTTCACCCCCAATAAAAACTGGCAAACAGACCGACCCACCTACAAGTCCAAAATAACCTTCGAGAGAAAGGACCGAGAGGATGGAATGCAGCTACACACGTACACGCTAACACGTAAAGCCTTTCAAGTCAGTAACTCCTAGTCATAAAAGAGCAGGGACAGAGCCCCAGCAGGAGCAGCATCCACCCGGCACCCGGGCAAATTCCTCGAAGGTGTCAGCGCGGCGGCAGGCGCTGCCCAGGCGGGCGCGGNCGGGCTCGGGCAGCGCCCAGGGCTGCCGGCGAGCACCCGGGGGCCCCGCGACGCCACCGGGGGCGAGGGCGCCGCACGGCTCCGTGGGGGCCCGGGCGCGGCTGCCGGCGCCAGACGGGCTCTGGGGGCGCCGCTGCGACCGGGACCGCGGCGGGACGAGGGGAGCCGGGGGGACCTCAGGGAAGGCAGTGACGGGCATGCGGCGGCTGCGCCCCGCCGGAGCCCTG
>VWZP01000083.1:9791-26884 GCA_013396995.1 Dicaeum eximium | reverse complement strand
CTGTCCCATGGGCTCAGGGGGCAAAATGGGTCTGAGCCCCACTCTAAGTCCCCAGACTCCTGAGGACTGAGAGGCTCCTGGCTCCCTGCTTTCCCATCCCTTCCCAGCTCAGGTCCTGCTGCAGCAGGGGCTGCCCAGAGTAGAGAGGACAGAGCTATTGGTGAGGTGTTGCAGAAAAGTCTTACTCAAGGGTTGCCTCTCTGGTGACCCTGAGACCTTTTACTATCCCTGGCCACACCAGGGCTGCTGTTCCTGCTCTGGATCCCTCTGGAATTGCTCCCAGGGCTCGAGGGCTTGGCTCCCAGGAGCTCCCAGGCACAGGTGTTCAGTGTCCGGCCCCGGGGCAGCAAAGGTCAGGGGTTTGGCCAGAGAATGGGAGTGGGACAGGAGGAGCAGAAATCCATCCCTGCAGGGCTCCAGTGACCCTGGGCTGTCCTCTGCCACCCAGCATCCCCACCATGCTCTCTGTCCACTCGGAGCAGCTGAACAAGACAGGCTTCCCCACCGTGCACGCCGTGGTGCTGCTGGAGGGCACCATGAACCTCACAGGAGAGACCCAGCCACTCGTGGAGCAGCTGATGATGGTGAAGAGGATGCAGGTACAGCAGTGACAGTGTGTTCTGCTCAGGCAGCCTGGGGCTGTGGGGCCAGGCCATGTGCCTTCCCTGTGTTGGTCCTGGTCCAGGGGAGCAGCGGGAGCCCATCAACACCTCGGCAGGGGTTTGGCTGTGCTGGGGGATGGGCTCTGCTGCCAGCCCAGCACTGGGAGAGTTTTTGTGTGTGCCCCACAGCGCATCCCCTCCCCACTCTTTGTGCTGGAAATCTGGAAAGCCTGTTTTGTGGGCCTCATCGAGTGTCCCGAGGGCACAGAGGAGCTCAAGTGGACAGCATTCACCTTCCTGAAGGTAGGGCCCAGCCCCAGCACCGAGTCCCTGCCTGATGCTGCCCTTTCCCTGCAGGTCTGGCTCCTGCTGAGCCCTGAGCTCTGCCAGAGCAATCAGTCCTTCTTTCTTGCAGTGTGCCCCTCAAGGTGTCCCCCACCCCACAGTGTGCCACTCACCCCACCGTGTCCCTTGGGATGCCCTCCAACCCCACAGCATGCCTCTCACCCACAGTGTGCCCCTTGGGATGCCCCCACACCCCAAAATGTGCCCCTTAGGGTGTCCCACACCCCACAGTATGCCCCTCACTTCTCACACTGTACTCCTTTGGGTCTGTCCCACCTGAGCCCACTCCAGCCCTCCTGTCACCCACTGAGCATCAACTTTGCTGTCAGGGGTCTCTTTTCAGCCCAGCCTTATTTTGTTTGGCAGAGTGAGTTTTGCTGAGATGTTGTGGGGGAAATGTGGCTCCAGGTGATGGTGGAAGGACATGGCAGAGGGGAACAGGGCCACAAAGTCCCCTGGGTCTTTGCAGCACACACTGCTCCAGAAATGCTGCTTTCCTGGGGCAGGGAGAGCAGCTGTGTGCAGCTGGTGCTGCTGGGGGGTCCCAGCTGTGGAATGGGGTCTGCCCTCCTGTCACTCTGCCCTGTGTCTTTCAGATGCCCCAAGTACTGGTTAAACTCAAGAAGTATCCGCAGGGGGACAAGGTGAGACTGGAGGGCCATCTGTGGGGCCTATGTGTGGGGCCTGGCCTGCACAGGGAAATACTCCCTGTCCCTCCCTGATGGGGCAGGGGGAGATGGGCCTGTGCCAGTAGCGTGGTGAGCTGAGTGCCTGGTTTTGTGTTTGTCAGGATTTCACTGAGGATGTGAACTGTGCCTTTGAGTTCCTGCTGAAGCTGACCCCTCTGCTCGACAAAGCCGACCAGCGCTGCAAGTGAGTGCTCACCATGGCTAGAGCTGCCACGTAGCCACATGCCACAGCCACCCTGTCTCCAGTGTGGGGTGCTGGGACAGCTCCTGGCGGGGCTGGGTTAGTTTCTGATCCCATTTCTTCCTGAGGACCTGCTGCTGCCACATGAGTGAGCAGTGAGTGTGTGACAGCTGAGTCACACGTGTGACACCCAGAGCTGCTCTGGATCCTGCAGCACCCTTGGAGGGGTGGGACAGGGCCAGGAGGGCAGCTCACAAGTCCCTCTGCCCCTGTGCCCCCTGTGGCACTGTCTAGGGTGACAAGAATGCTGTCCTTGGGGCTACAGCTCTCCTCTCTCTTCCAGCTGCAACTGCATGAGCCTGCTCCTGCAGGAGTGCAGCAAGCAGGGGCTGCTTTCTGAGGCCAACATGAACAACCTCATCGACAAACGGTACAGCCACACCAAAGTCTGGGAAACCCCCAGAAGTGGGGCTGGGGCACCTGGTTTTGGGGAGAGCGTGAGGGAGCAGCTGTGCTGACACTGGGGGACCATGACTGGGACATGGTGGCCTGAGGGGACGGGGTGCTGCTTTTGGGACAGATTTGGTACAGGCAGAGTCTGTCCCCTCAGAGGGGAAGCTGGTGGTGGCCTGAGGCAGTGGCTATCCCCTTGAGGGTGCCAGTGTGTGGAGGAGGGAGGCAGGCTGATGGATTCCTACACACTGCCCCTTCTTTGTGGTTCCCCAGGGCTGCAGACAAGGAAAACTCTCCATCCCTGAAATCGGCCGAGAACGCCAACATCCAGCCAAACCCCGGGCTCATCCTGAGGGCTGAGCCCACTGTCACCAACATCCTGAAGGTGAGTGCCCTTCTGCAGCTGTGCTGGGCTGGCTGGGCTCAGGCCTGGAGCCCTTTGCCAGCAGCATCCGTCTAACCAGGCAGCCAGGGCGGTCGGGAGGCGCCGGATTTCCCCCTGCCCTGCAGTGGAGTAGTGGAAGAACCACTCAAGCCTTGCTGCTCCATTGTGGAGATTAGGAGCTCCCCTCCTCCTTCCCAGGAAGCTGGAGGAGCTGTCAGGTGGCATGTCATCAGTGCCAGCAGCCTGAGCCCAGCCAGCTCTGCCTGTCCTGCTCAGCAGCTGTTTGTGTGCATCTCCCCTGTTCCCTGGGGACTCCCCATGTCCCTGTGTCACTCTGGTTGTTTTGCTGCTACTGAGTGACAGGGGATGTTTTCCTGCTGGTGGCAGGGGCTCAGAGGTCTCCATCCCACCTCTCAAATCCAGCAGGTCCCCCTTGCTCCTCAAGGTCTCAGGGACAGCTCTTGCTGCTGATCAACTCTGTACCCCAAAAGCTGGAGTTTGCTGCTGCTCTGTAGCACACATTCCCCATGACTATCCTCTTACTTTTTTGCTTGTAGACAATGGATGCAGATCACTCCAAGTCCCCTGAGGGCCTGCTGGGGGTCCTGGGTCACATGCTGTCTGGGAAGAGCCTGGACTTGCTGCTGGCAGCAGCAGCAGCCACTGGGAAGCTGAAATCCTTCGCTCGGAAATTTGTCAAGTGAGTGTCCACCTCAGTGGCACTGTGACTGGTGACCAGGGGGCTGGGGGAAACAGGCAGGCCCCTAAATTGCCCCCTAGACAGGGCTGGATGTGCCTCTGGCCCTGTGGAGCACTGGGGAGGGCTGGGATCTCAGGGAGGCTGCACCCCACAGCACCCCACCTTTGCCTCTGCATGAAGAGGACAAAGAATTGGAGCCAGGCTGGTCTGGGGATGTTGAGAAAACTGAAGGCTTTGGCAGAGCTCTGGATCCAGGGCAGTGTGTCCCTGCCTTCTGCAGACACACATGTCCTGGTTGGTGCACATGTACCAGCACACACGTGGGGCTGTGTGATGGGCTTCCCCAAGCTGGCTTGACCCACACCAGCCTCGGGGTGCATGGGGGGCCTATCTGGGAGTCTGTGCTCCAAAATGCCCACAGAGGTGGCTCTGGGGAGAACCCATTAGTGTGGGGTGAGCAGTGTGGCCACAGGGAGCAGACACAGGGAGGAGGTGACTTGTCCCTGTGGTGCTGGAGGGTGTCTGCAGAGCTGGGCCTTGCATCTCCTGCCCCTCTGTGCTGAGATGGAGTTTGGGAGGGTCTGCAGGTCAGGCAACCCCCTGCTTGTCTCGGGGTTGGAAATTGTCTGGTTGGAGTGGTGATGCTGTGCTGCCACTCTCTACCCTCCAGGCTGAACGAATTCACCAAGCAAATCACTGGAGAAATCTGTAAGTGCGTGTGCATCCATGTGTGGGGTGATTGGAGCTGTGCCCCCCCTGCTGCCTGTGCTGGGGTGCTCTGGGGCCTGGCTGGATTAAACTGGGACTGGGGAGGGCACCAGAGCAAGCTGAGCTGTGCCAGGCCTGGCTGGGGGTGCTGGCAGGAAGGGGGGCCCTGTCCCAGCAGGGATCTGGGCCCCTGGGGACACGCTGCCTTCCTGTGTGTGTCCATCCCAAATCTGGGGTGTTCCCATGGGCTCCCTCTCCCCAGCTGAGCCTGGGGGCCCCTCAGCTCCCTCCCTGGAAGGGGTGATGTGTCAGCACAGCCCAGATAAGGACTCTGACTCCGTGTGATGAAACTTGTGGAGTGCTCTGACCTTCCATGGTGAGGGGGGCCCCACTTGGGCTGGGGCTACCCAGAGGGAGGCCTGAGCTGCTCTGGGGGCTCAGGCAGAGGCAGATGAGGTGGGGGGAGGCACTTGGCACATCCCCTTGTTCACACAGAAGCACTGGGGGGGTTAGAAAAGCTGTGTGGGGGAAGCAGGGCCCCGGCCCCTGTGCTTGTGGGGTTCTTCCCTCCTGCTGCTGAGGCCAGAGAGCCCCAAGGTCTTTATTTCTCCTCCCTCAGCCAAGAGTGGCCCAGTCCGGGCTCTGCTCTTTGACATCTCCTTCCTCATGCTGTGCCATGTGGCTCAGACCTATGGCTCAGAGGTAAGGATCCTCCGAGGGGATGAGAGGGTGGGACTGGATCCTGTGAGGGAGGGGAAGGATGAGGCTGGATCCAAAGAGGGGCTCTCACCCTGCCAGCTCAGCTCCTGTGCTGCTGCAGCCTGTCAGCCTCCTCTAGTGGCCAGCCTGCCACTGTCCCCACTGTCCCTCCTGTCCCTGCAGCCACTTGATAGCCCAGGGCACAGCACCCAGCGCCTGTCACCTGGAAATCTGTCCCTGGGGCTCTCTGGGTGCCAGGTGATGGAGCAGGACTGGCTGTCACCTCCCTGAGGACTTGGGCTGTGCTCCATTGATGGGCGGTGGGATCAGTGGGAATGCTGTTTCCCATGGCCTTGGAGCTCACCAGACCCCTCCCAGTTTGGCCCTCCAGTTTGGCACTGGTTGGCCAGGGGCTTGCATGGCCAGGCAGTGTCAGCCCTCCCCATCCAAGGGGAACTCCCAGCCCTGCTCAGGAAGCAGCACTTTGGTTGCATGAAAATTTTCCAGGTTTCGACATCTGTGTGTGTCGGGAGGCGAAACGATACTGAAACACTTGGAATGCAGAGAGGGGGAGAAAAGGGTCCTGCCCAGCCAGCCCTGGGGGCAGGGAGGGGGGACCAGGCAGGGGTGGATGTGCCCAGGGCTGTCCAATGAGATCTCATCCCCCCCTTCCCAGCCCAGTGACTTTCCTGCCCAGCTGTTGCTGAACAGATGTGCAAAACTTTTTTGGACAAAAATAGCATCCCCTGGGTGACACAGGCTGAGGGGAGGAAGTGACGTGTGGGGTTCCCAGCTCATGGCCCCCACAGGACCCTCCTGGCTGGGCTGTGTGACCCCAGCCCCAGCCTGCATGGGGTGGGGGGACAAGGGACCTGTTTGAGCCAGACATGTGACCCCGTGGCCACACTCACAGCTGGCCTGGCATCCCTCCTCTGAGCTGGGCTGTGTTCTGCTGGGGAGGGCCCTGGTACTGGGGGAAACCACGGCCCACAGAGGGGAAACCAGTGCCCTCGAGGGGCTGACCAGTACCCTGCTGGGGCTGACCAGTGCCCCCGAGGGGCTGACCAGTGCCCTGCTGGGGCTGACCAGTGCCCCCGATGGGCTGACCAGTGCCCTGCTGGGGCTGACCAGTGCCCCCGAGGGGCTGACCAGTACCCTGCTGGGGCTGACCAGTGCCCTGCTGGGGCTGACCAGTGCCCTTCTGGGGCTGGCCAGTGCCTGGCTCTCCCTCCAGGCCACAGGGCGGCGCTGTTCCCACGGCCATGACCACCCCAGGGTGGGGGACAGGCCCCAGGGTGGGGGTCCCCAGCAGGTTCCCTGTGGGATGCAGACCCCGTGCTGGTTCCTTTCCAGGTGATCCTGTCGGATTCCAACCCTTCAGGCGAGGTGCCCTTCTTTGAGACCTGGATGCTGACCTGCATGCCCGAGGAGGGGAAGATCCTCAACCCTGACCACCCCTGCTTCCGCCCCGATTCCACCAAGGTGGAGTCTCTGGTTGCCCTCCTCAACAACTCCTCTGAGATGAAGCTGGTGTAAGAGTCCACCCATCTGCCCACCCTGCCAGGCCTGGGGGGAGCCCCCAGCCCAGCTGCCCTGGCCCCACAGCTGTGTCTGAATGCCAATCTCACCCCAACAGGCAGATGAAGTGGCACGAGGTGTGTCTGAGCATCTCAGCTGCCATACTGGAGATCCTCAATGCCTGGGAAAATGGAGTCCTCACCTTTGAGTCGATCCAGGTGAAGCTGGCTGGGGGCAGAATGGAGCTGTGCTGTGTCCTGAGGAGGGGCCAAGGGTGGAGAAGCTCTGGGGTACCCTGTTCTCCTGCCCTGATCGCTCTGGCAGCTGTCATGGAGCTTGTTGTGACTTGGAAGTGGGAAACTGATTTGGTTCCAGCCCCTTGTTCCTGCTTCAAACTGCCCTGTGAGTGGCAGTGGGACTGGCAGGGACAGTGTCACCCATGGAGGAGAGAAGGGCTTGCACCCCGCAGTTGGGACCCACAGCCCTAGGAGGTGATGGCTGCGCATCCACCTGGCTGTGCTCATCCTCTGCTCTGTCTCCTCTCCTAGAAAATCACAGACAACATCAAGGGGAAGGTGTGCAGCATGGCAGTGTGTGCTGTGGCCTGGCTGGTGGCCCACGTCCGCATGCTGGGCCTGGATGAGCGGGAGAAGTCGCTGCAGATGATCCGGCAGCTCGCCACCCCCCTGTACGGAGAGAACACGCTGCAGTTCTACAACGAGCGGTGAGCTCGGGGACACGGGCCCCTTCCTGCCCTGCAGCTGTGTCCCAGTGCCACATCTGCCCTGCTTCCCCTTTTCCACTTCCTGATGCTGTGCCATCTCCTGCCCTGTTTCTGCTTCCCAGTGCCATGGCCTCCTGCCCTGATTCCACTTCCTAATCTCTTGTCATCTCCTGTCCTGCTTCCACGTCCCAGTTCCATGCCGCCTCCTGCTCCGTTTCCAACTTTCCCAATGCCATTGTCTCCTGCCATTCTTGCTCTTCCCAGTGCCATGCCATCTTCCCAATTTCTGCTTCCCAGTGCTGGCCATCTCCTGCCCTGCTGTCCCTTCCCAGTGCCATTCTCTGCCCTGCTGTCCCTTCCTGGTGCCCGCCTGACGCCGTCTCTCCGCCGCAGCGTGGTGATCATGAGCTCCATCCTGGAGCACATGTGCGCAGATGTCCTGCAGCAAACGGCCACGCAGATCAAATTCCCTTCCACTGGCATGGACACCATTCCCTACTGGAATCTTCTGCCCCCCAAGAAGCCCATCAAGGAGGTGCTGACCAGCGTGTTCACCAAGGTGCTGGAGAAGGGCTGGGTCGACAGCCGCTCCATCCACATCTTCGACACCCTGCTGCACATGGGAGGGGTGTACTGGTTCTGCAACAACCTGGTCAAGGTATGAGGGGGCAGAGGGACCCCTCAGGATGGACCCTAGTGCTGGGTGGGCTGCTGAGGCCAGGACTGGTGGGTCTAGTTTGTGTTCCAGTGTCCTAGGTGTGCCTGGGCTGGGTGCTGGGACAGTTGTGGCACTGGAGGGGAGTGGGGCAGGCCCAGCTCTCCCCTCCACCCTGCAGGAGCTGCTGAAGGAGACACGCAAGGAGCACACGCTGAGGGCCGTGGAGCTGCTCTATGCCATCTTCTGCCTGGACATGCCACAGCTGACGCTGACCCTGCTGGGTCACATCCTGCCCAACCTGCTGACAGACTCCTCCAAGTGGCACACCCTCATGGATCCCCCTGGGAAGGCCCTGGCCAAGTAAGACCCCATACCAATGGAGACTGTCTCCTTGAGGCCTGTCTGGGGACATGGGGGGGTGGTTTGTGCTGGGATGAGGATCCCAGCTGCCCAAATCCCACTCTGGCTTTGGCAGTGCCAGCAGTTCCCACTCTTGTCCCCATTCCCTGCTGTCCCCCGAGGAGGAGGAAGCTGCTGTGTGCCACACCCCATTGTCAGGTGGGCTGGCAGCACCTGGCCGTGTCCCTGCTCTGTCCCCAGGCTCTCTGTTTGGTGTGCCCTGAGCTCCTACTCCTCCCACAGCAAGATCCAGGCCTCGGCCCGCCAGAAGAAGAGGCACAGGGAGGACATCGAGGTGTGTCTGGGTGGAGCAGGGGTTGGCTGGGGGCTCTCTGTGCCCAAAAGCAGCAGTGACTGGGGAGGGTGAGGGTGGCAGAAATAGGTGGGTAAAGCAAGACTCCCTATCCACCTTTCCTGGGTTCTCTGAGGCCTTCCAACCTTAACATTCAGGATTCTCCCTTCTCTTTTCTAGGCAAGGGGCTGTAACAAGCTGGTCAGCATGGGGTGCTCTGGGTGAACAGAGATCAGATCCTGGGCCGTGGGGCTGTGCAGGGCCCAGGGTGGGTCACAGCCCTGTGCAGGGTGAGGGGCTGGTGGGGCTGACCCCCCTCTCCCCCCAGGATTACATCAGCCTGTTCCCGCTGGATGACACACAGCCCTCCAAGCTCATGCGGCTGCTGAGCTCCAACGAGGAGGATTCCAACATCCTCTCCAGCCCCAGTAAGTGCAGGAGGAGAGGGGGGACAGCTCCCCTGCCTCACTGTCCCTTTTGGGTGTGAAATGTGTATTTGCACAAATCCCTTTCCCTTCCCAAACCAGTAGGGTGCGGGTTGAGAGCTCTCAAGTGTTTTTTTGAGTTATCTTGGAGTTTTTGCATTTGGGAAAGATCAGTTTCTGTTTCTGATCAGAACAACTTAAAAGTGTGACATTACCCCTTCCTTCCATGTCAGCACCTCACACTTGAGGGGCTCAGGTGGGCTTTGTGTCCCTCCAACGACCCCACATGGGAGCACAGCTGGAGGTGACATTCCTGGTGTCTGGGGCCAAATCCTGACATTCCAGTGCTGTTAACAAGGCTGAAGCTGAGCAGATGAGGCCCCTGGTCACATCCGTGTCCCTGCAGTGTCACAGGTTGCGACAGCTCCGGCGGGGGATTTGCTGGGGGGGTCCATGTCCTGCCCACTGGGTGCTGTCACGGTTCCCACATACATTGTCCACACTCCTGGGCACTGAGTCAGGACATTCTCAGGTCACTGTTTCTCCCTTTATCCCAAATTACTCTGTATTAGTTTTCGACACATCCATTGACCTTCGGTTTCAGTTGGTTTCATTACTGTTGAAATATGGGCTTTTCCCTTTATTTCACTTATCTTCTTTTACCTCCTGAGGCAGTCCCACCTCTTCCCAGTGACATTCAGGACTTTTTTGGGCTATTTGCTGCAGTGATTTGGAAATGCCGCTTCCTGCAGCCACCGTGTAGCTCATGTGATTCCATGAGAAAAGTGTGGGAGGGCTTTCTTTTTCTGGTGAGCATCCTCAGAGCAGCTCAAGGTGGATCCTACAGATTCAGGCAGGGGCTGTGGGGTGTGCACAAGAGCTTTCCCAAGGGGATTCCCATCCCTTTGAAGCGGACCTGACTCAGTTCTTCCCACAGGGGTTCCCAGCAGTGCTTCACAGCTGGGGTCAGCTCAATCCTCCTGATCTGTCTCAGGATTTGCTGTTAGATTTGGGCGTGCCTCAGCTCTGGTAGCTGGATTGCGCCCTGGCAGTGAGATGGGAGGGCTGCTGTGCAGCTGTTGAACATCTGGCTTGCACACAGGATGTGTGACGTGTGTGTCGCTGCTGTTCTCCTCCGCTCCTGATCGTGACACCACGTATCCCACCCCAAAGGCAGCATGGGAACCCTGCCTGGGCTCTGTGTGGGCTGGCAGAGGGGACAGGGATGGGGCAGAGACCATCTGTGCCGTGTTTCTGGGGTGCCCTGCTGGCACAGGTTGTTGGTGCCTAAACTTCTGCTCCACAGAGTTGCCTCATGGCAAAGCCCCTCCTAGAGCTAGGTGACCTCAAGGGGCTGGAGCTGGCCAGTGTGGGCACGTTGGCTCAGCCAAGGGGGCCGTGAGGCTGTTCCTGACTCTGTGCTCCTGCCCACAGATCGCTCCATGAGCAGCTCACTCTCTGCCTCCCAGCTCCACACCGTCAGCATGAGGGACCCACTGAACCGGGTGCTGGGTAAGGTGGGGATGGCTCTGTGGGGTCACATCCAACCACAGGGACACCAGTGGGACCCACTGAACTGGGTGCTGGGTAAGGTGGGGATGGCTCTGTGGGGTCACATCCAACCATAGGGAGTCCAGTGGGACCCACTGAACTGGGTGCTGGGTAAGGTGGGGATGGCTCTGTGGGGTCACATCCAACCACAGGGACACCAGTGGGAAGTTCAGGCCACCCACAGCCTCCCAGAAGTGATCTGATTGTTGCTCTCTCCTTGTCCCCACAGCAAACCTCTTCCTGCTCATCTCTTCCATCCTGGGGGCCAAGACAGCTGGGACCCACACCCAGTTTGTCCAGTGGTTCATGGAGGAGTGTGTGGAGTGCCTGGAGCAGGGCAGCCGTGGGAGCATCCTCCAGTTCATGCCCTTCACCATGGTGGGTCCGGGGGCTGTGACACCCCTGTCCCTGCCTTGTGCAAGGTCCCACAGGATGGGCACATCCCAGGCTGCTGGTGACACTCACCTGTGCTTCTCCTCTGTCCCTGGGCAGGTTTCAGAGCTGGTGAAGGTGTCCACCATGTCCAGCCCCAAGATTGTCCTGGCCATCACTGACCTCAGCCTGCCCCTGGGCCGCCGCGTCGCCGCCAAGGCCATCGCTGCGCTGTGAGTGGGGCTGCTCTGCCCAGGGGGATCCCTGAGGAGCCCAGGGATCTCCCTGCTGGTCTGGGTGGCTGGGATGGTCTCTGTCACTGCAGCTCCCTCGGCACACAGAGCCATCTCCTTGCTCTGCCTCATGGCACTTTTGAGACTGAGACATCCCCTAATTTTTTTTATTCTATAAATCAATCCTTTTGTACAACCAGCTTTTGCCTCATCTACATTTGGGCTCCTGGGACTCCCCAGAACCCCTCAATTCTGTGGGTGGTGGGGAGCCAGTGGCCAAGCCCTGTGCTGGGCAGGAGGGGAAATCTCCCTCACCCTGTGAGTGAGTGGTGGGCTGCCTGTGGTGCTCTGACTGGGAGTGGGTGCTGCCCTGGGTGGGGCAGGGATGCTTCCCTGCTGTGCTATCAGCCACAAGTGGGGTCTTATTGGGAATTCTGCCACATGAGTGTGAGTTCTTGTTGGAATTCCTTCTCCCTGTGAGCGTGAGTTCTTGTTGGAATTCCTCCCTGTGAGGTCAGTCTGTGGTGAGCATGGCACAGGCACTGGGTGAGTAACTGTGGCCTCACCAGCACATCAGCCACTGGCCTCGTGCTGGGACAGGCTCCCTTGGGGTTGTCCCCACACCCTTTCAGCTGCTCCAGCAGTGAATCCTCTGAGAGCTGTCATGAACTTTTGTCCCCGAGAGGGGGACTGCACCCCAGGGTGGCTGCACCTCTGCCCCTTCCACTGGTATTGGCTCACAAGAAAGGGGAAAGCAGGGCCAGCAGCACCAGCCCTTCCCTCAGGGCACTGTGACTCCGAGCCCATCCTGGGGCTGGGCTGTGCCTCTGCCCCCTCGGCACCAGTGGCGCTCCCAGCCCTGTTTTGGGGGGCTCTGAAGGGAGATGGGGCACAGGGGGATCCTGGAGCAGGGCCACAGGGGTCGGGAAGAGGCAGCAGGAGTGACTCAGGGCTGATTCCAGGATGAGCTCAGCCCCTGGCAGCTCCCAGGCTTTGCCGAGGGAGAGACCCCGATGCACTTGGGGTAGTTGTGGGTGTTGCTGGTCCTTGGCCTTCACACCCAGAGCATCCTCCCCCTTGCCGCTGGCCCCAGGGGTCCAGCCCCTGCTCCCAGCCCGGGGCAGCCGAGAGCAGCTGCGGGGCTGGGTGGGGCAGATAACGGAGCTGTGGCACACACTGGGATGGGCTGGGATGGGCCGGGACGGCCTCACCGAGCCCGACCCCGCTGTGAGTCCCACCCTGAGCCGGCACCGACCCGCCCGGGCACCTCTGCTCGCCCAGGGGCGGCTCTTTACCGTTAGCCCAGAGCAAAGAGCAGGACCTGGCGTGGCTTTCCCAGCTCTGTCAATATTTGCCGAGGCAGCCCCATGCCTGGTGTTGGCACCGGCGCTTCCCCTTACAGGAAGGGGCTGGAACAGGAGAAGGGGGTTTTCTGTAAGCACCCCTGAGGCGGGGGAGGAAGGAGGGAACTGCTTCCCGTGGGTGAGGGCTTCTCCCTGGCAGTTCCTGACCCTGGGGATCCAGGCTGTGCCAGCCCCTGGCCAGGGCTGGAAGTTGGGAGGAAGGAACTGGGAGCCCTGGCACGCCCCAGCACTGGGCTCTGTCCCTGTTGCTGGGATGAGTGTGGTGAGGGATGCTGCTGGTCATGGGATGTGAGCGTGGGCCCAGCGGCAGGAAATGGGGCTGGTGAAGCTGGGACAGCCCAGGTTGGGCAAACACCCATTGGGGAAGAGGCTGGGGGTGCCCTTAGGGGTTTTCTGAGGCAGGGGAGATGCCCAGGGCTCTCCTGACATTGCTCAGCCACACTGGGGGCTGCCCCCTTTGTGCATCCACTCTGCCTTCCTCACTGCTGGAAGCCTCCTCCCACTGTGGCAGCTCTGGGAGCGCTCCTGGCGCATCCCTGGGCAGCTCTGGGGCAGATTCTCTGTGTGACAGCAGCAGCAGAAAGGTGGTTGGGCACCCCCAGTGCCACCAGCTCCAGGATGAGCCCACAAACCAGCTCTGGGCACGGTGCCAGTGCCCTCAGCGGGCGCTGCCAGCGTGGGCAGCTTCCGGAGCTTTCTAGGAATCGCCTCTTGCCCAAGCAGTGCTGTGGGGTGTGGGAGGAAGTGGCCATCCCACGGTGCCTCCTGGCCCTCAGCAGGCTCAGGCCGTGGGGTGGGGGCACTGGGGGGGCTGCATTTCATCTTTCTGAGCTGACACCAGCAGGCTCAACCCCGCCCCAAAGTCCCATTCCCGCATCCCCCATGTCTCTGTCCCTGTGTCCCCACACCCTGGCCACTCTGCCTCCCTCCCACGCAAGCAGGAGATAGCGGAACAGAGAGAGAGAGTGCAAAAATAGAGTTTATTTCCATTTTTATCACATAGAAAAAAAGCGGGTGTTTCTTGGGGCTCACCCAGCTGCAGCAATAAATAAAGTACAAAACCCCCCACACCCTGAGCTCCCACACAGCCACGGGACTGGGGCTGCGTCAGGCTCAGGAGGATGGGAATGTGTCCAAGTGGCTCTTTCTGGCCAGGGATGGGCACAAATAAGTTAAACTGCAATAAGTTCTCCCAAGTTTAGCAGGGAAGGGGGACAGAGCAGAGATGCAGCTCCCCAAAGTGCTGGGGCTCCCCGGAAAAGCTTCATCCTGGTGGGGCTGCTGCATCCCTATGGTTCTTCTGTCTTCCTTCCCCTCTCTCCCTAATGGCTAATAAATATTAATTACTAGAAATAACACCCATCAGATGTGTCCCTGCAGGCTGCAGCCTGGACAGGGAGATGCTGCTCTAGAGCATCCTCATCCTGGGATGAAGGCAGTTTCCTGTGGGATGCTGCAGCAGCCCCAGCAGTGCGAGCCGTGGGGAAACTGAGGCACAGGCAGTGCCTGCAGCAGCTGTGGGGGCTCAGCCCAGCTCCAGAACCTCGTAGCAGAGATACGCTTGTGTTTAAATATTAAACAAGGGTGATGCTGCACAGGTACCTGTGCACGGATCCACCGCGGGATCCCCTGGCGCCTGCCCGGACAGATAAATATTAAATAGCCATAAATATTAAATAAGCAGGAAACGGGGTGCTCCCGGGATGTCCCTCAGGTGGGACATCCACAAGCAGGGGTCAGAGGCTGGTGAGGTGCCGCAGTGCCCGGTACGCCGTCTCCAGGAACCGCTGGAAGTTGGCCAGGATGAAGAAGCCGCCGACTTGGTGGTGGAAGTGGGAGGAGAAGGTGGGGAGGGGGTCCTGGTTCTCTGTGGGGTACGTCACCGTGGCCAGGCCCAGGTCCTCCATCTGCAGCCAGGCAGGGGCAGAGGCATCAGCTCCAGGCCTGGCAATGCCCCCCTGCCCCAGTGTGCCCCTCCTGGGGACGCTGCCCCAACCCTGCCCCCCATCCCTGTGAATGCAGCCCCAACCCTGCCCACCCATCTCTTGGGATCAGCACCTGCTTTACCCACCTGTCCCCACAGAGTCCCCCCTTTGCCCCCGCACCTGCTGCTGGATGTTGGAGGACAGGTTGGCCATGTCCAGCTGCAGGGTCTCCACCAGCCCAGCGTGCCCGGGCAGCAGGGCCCGGATGGTGGCCAGAGAGCCGTGGTAGACGCGGAGCCCGGCGCGGATCTGGCTGAAGCAGGTCTCCTGTGGTGGGCATGGCGTGGTCAGTGGGGCTGGCAGTGGCCTGGCCACCAAGACACGGCGGGCTCTGGGGTGCCCCGAGCCGTGGCAGAGCTGAGCAGGCGGTGGCAGGGGTGGGCTGCCCGCACTCACCGCCTGGAAGGAGCGCCTGTGGCACTGCTCCAGCGGCGCCTGTGCCATGTCCAGGTCCTGCCGCACCAGCAGCAGCTCGTCCTCCTTGCACAGCTGCAAGGTGTCACACTGCGGAAAACGGGACAGGGTCAGGACACCAGAGGACCCCGACAACCCCAGCATCCCCCAACATCCCATCCCTGGGCTGTGGGACCCTGTGCAGCCCAGCCAGGAGGAGGGAGGGGATGGAATGGACCCGGTGCAACGGGGATGGAGATGTGGCCGGTGTGTACCCAGAAGGTCACCACGGGTCTCCGGTGGGTGCCCCAACACCCCGGGGCTGAGCCTTGGGCTGTGCAGGGGACACTGCTGGCTCCTGGCCCTGCGGTGCTGATAAGGGCAGGGAGGGGGTCACCTTATCTGTGACCTCCCAGCGGCTGCCACCCCCCCTCCGCAGCGTGCGGGACTCACCACCGCGCGCTGCAGCGCAGCCACGTCCCCGCGGATCTTGCGGGTGAACTCGAGGTTCCTCTGCA
Organism: Dicaeum eximium; assembly: GCA_013396995.1. NCBI lineage: Eukaryota > Metazoa > Chordata > Aves > Passeriformes > Dicaeidae > Dicaeum > Dicaeum eximium. The sequence continues at coordinate 11,690 of VWZP01000083.1, read as the reverse complement.
GGAAGAGCTGGAAGTCCTGGTCCCCTGAGAGCTCGGTCAGCGGTGCCCCGTGCAGTGCCCGCCACGGCGCCCACAGCAGCACAGCCAGCAGCAGCGCCAGCCCACCTGCGGGGACAGCGGCTCAGAGCCCACCCGACACCCCAGGGAGCCCCGAGCCCCTGGCCAGGATGGGCTCAGCAGCCAGGACCACCCTGGGGATGGTGGCAGCAGCGTGGCCTGGGGAAGGGGCAGAGACCCCAAAAAGGGAGAGGGATCAGTGTTCTCTGCATCTGGCCGGAGCCGAGGGCAGCAGCAGGGGGGTCTGGGTGTGTGGGTGCAGCAGGTGCTACAGGTAGGGTGGGTTTATGGGTGCTCTGGGTGTAGTGGGGACAGTGGGGACACTGCGTCCTATGGGCAAAGTGGGTTTTAGGGGTGGTCTGGGTGCAGTGGGTCCTATGGGCAAAGTGGGTTTTAGGGTGCAGTGGGAGCAGTAGGGGAAGCAGGTGCCATGGGAGCAGTGGGTATGGGGGTACTCACGGCTGAGGAAGCACATGGTGGGTGCCCGGCTCGGTGTTTCCTCCTCTGTGCAGTGCGGCCCAGCCCAGCCCGGCCCGGCTCCGCTCGCTCCTGCCCGGCTGTGCTCATTGATCCGGTGGCATTTATAGCGCACGGGCCTCGGGGGTTCTCACCGATGAGGCAACAGCGCGATTGCTTCACTGCCTTAATCACAGCATGCAAATCTCGCGAACCGGGCGCTCGGTTCGTGGGGCTTTCCCGGGGCCGGTGGGCAGCGCTGCCCCTCGGTGCGGCTGCAGTCCCCGGTGGAGCCCGGGCGCTGAGGCGGGTACCGGGACAGGGCAGGTGGTGCCTTGGTGACTCATTAACCTGCTCGCAGGGCTCCCACCACACCGGCCAGGTGGGCCAGTGCCCAGCACAGCAGGGTCATGTGCAGGGTCACTCACAGGGTCACTCACAGGTGACCGGCCAAGGGGATGGCGGCTTCTGGCTGCTGCTGTCACTTGTGGGATTGTCCCCATCCCCAGCCCACGTGGGCAGCAGCTCCTGTCAGCTGCCCCAGACGTCAGGGCAGAGGTGTGACCTTCATGGTGCTGCCATCAGCTGGAGGTGGCCAAGGTGAGACCCGGTCCAGGCAGGTGCCCAGGGCTGTGGCTCCCCGGGGCAGCACCACGGGGCCGGATCCTGCCCTGCTGGGCGCTGTGGGGCCGGGTTGTGCCCAGTGTCTCCATGTGCAGCACCAGACCACGTGCCATGTGGCCACATCGGGCTCCACCCGCGAGGGGCCAGCCCCCCCTCTGCCCCTACAGGGAAGAGGCTTCCAGGGCAGCCCTTGGCAAGAGGTGGCTGCTCCCGGCCCCGTTGCGCTGACGAGGGAATTTTGGCTCGTGCCGGTTCCCGCAAGTCCTTCCAGGATCTGTTGGGCAGGTGCCAGCTGGCCGGCTCCTGCCCGGCACGGGCCGGCCGGGGCACGGGAGGCGCCCGTTCCCCGCAGAGCCCCGGACACGGTGACCCCAGGGCAGGGGAGGCTCCTTCTGCACCCCTGAGCCCCGGCTGGGTCCCATCGCTGCCCTCCTGGAGGCTGCGTGGACAGGGATGGGGTCAGGGACGGGGATGGGGACAGGGATGAGGACAGGGATGGGGACAGGGATGTGGACAGGGATGGGGACAGGGATGGGGACAGGGAAGCCGGTCTCTGCAGGTTGCAGATGTTGGTGGGCACTGGGATGGGCCACNTTTCAAATCTGAAACTGTGGGTGTTGGGGGGTGGGGGAAGGAGCTGGCCCAGCAAACCCGCCCGCCCCCCCCACCACGGGGCCGGAGCTGCTCGATCCGGGGATCCAGGGACTGTTCCAGGCACCCACCGCGTTCTGTTTCACCCTCGTGGTCACCCTTCCTCTTCCC